>JZLH01S0457746.1:66710-81401 GCA_001188425.1 Eucidaris tribuloides | reverse complement strand
ACTTCAGTTCCACCTCCCTAAGATGTACACCTCCCCGTTCCACCTCCCCAAGATGTGCACCTCCCCTTGCCCAAACCAGCCTACGCCCTTGTACTAGTGAGACAAATATTTCACGAAACTCATTTGAATTTCAAGATGAATCCTTACTTTATGAGAGTTGGAATACAACTGATCGTTGGTGTCGTAGATGTGAAGGGCGCCGCCACCGATGCGTCTGTCTTCGATAGAGCAACACCAACGTGGGCTTGCTTGAGGGCGCCACAGTCGTTCGCTCCATCACCGCACATCGCGACGGAGAGGCCCAGCGACTGGAGGGATTCCACGAGTTGCGACTTCTGATCGGGCGACATGCGGGCAAAAATCAGTCCCTGAGCTGCAATCTGGATTATAACAGTAATAACCCACACTCTGATAGATGGAAAGCACTGTAATAGTTGGCATAATAATGTAAACAAATTATGTACATTAATAATTATGATTGTTTCATGTAGTGCTCTGCTATTAGTACAACTTATACTTTACCATGTATGCTACTGTCGGAGGTAGTATTTGGTCGTATGACGGAAATTCCTGCTACTTTTAACCTATACTTTTTCTTCGATTCTTTGTTTTCATTATTCTCGTCTTTAGCTCCTTGTTTTCACCTTCTTTTCTGCATAATTTTTCTGTTTTTCTGTTGTTTTTCTTCTTCCACATATTGTTTCAATTTCATTTTTGTCCGCCTTCTTCAGATTCTTCCTCATTAAATTCCATAAACTTTTTGAAACTGTATTCTATGTAATTTCACTTGCAAAACATTTCTTACGAAAAGAGAAATTGAGTTATCTTTATCCTCCTCCTCCTCCTTTCCCTTCCTCCTTCCTTCCTTTTTCCCTTCTCCTCCTCCTGTTCCTGTTCCTCCAGTTCCTCCTCGTCCTGTTTCTCCCCCTCCTGCTCCTGTTCCTCCCTTCCTTCTCCACCTTCTCCTACTCTCCACCTCCTTACCCCCTCTCCTCCTCCTTTTTAACAGTGGTATATAAAATGTATACTGATTGACGTGACTTACCTTCGGCATCATCTGAGGATAATGTGTCAGGATGATTCCGAATGTTGTTCCATCGACGACAAAATGCCTGGTTTCTTCTTGGGGAAGATTGATCTTTGCACTTTCTGTCATCTACGGAAAATAAACACAACAAAAAAGTAACTACCCTCTTTTTCAAAATACCATAACTTTTTAAAGAAACGGTTTTGAGCAAACAAAAATGGTAAGGGTGTTTCTGCACTAATTGACTAACTTCTGTGTGAAAATGTGATTGATCCATCAAGTCATGCATGAGTGAGCATGTATAAAGGCAAAAATGTCACTTTTCAAAAGTCACATGGGTCATTTTGATGGATTTGTGATGCAGGATTTGGACAAATTCTGCTTTGGTTGAATGAATAAGCGCTATTTATGTTAATCATCTATCGTTTGACCCCCTTACACATTTTTGTCACTTTCGCATATTTTACACTTCAGTGAGCTCAATTTAAAAAATTCCACCCTTCCTCAATTTTGAAACTGTAAAATCCATAAAGTTTATTGAAAAAAATTGAAATCGGATATTTTTCAGCGAAATGTACCTTTACATGTTGTATGAACATAAGAGGCTATAACCATGTCACTTTTTAAGTAAAGCAAAAAATACCATTATTTACCGTTATTTTGGCATAAGAGATGACTCCTGTGACTTTTGAAAAGTGGCATTTTTGCCTTTAGTGCATGCTCACTCATGCATGGCTTGACGGATTGATCTCATTTTCACACAGAGGTTTGTCAATGAGTGTAGAAATGTTCCTGCCAAATTATTTTGCTAAAACTTATTTTGTTAAAAAGTTTTGGTAGTGTGAAAAAGGGGGTAGTTACTTTTTTTGTTGTGTTTAGTTTATTGGAAAACTTAAAAACATCATGTTATCTATTTGGTTACATTTTTATAGTGTACCTTTTCCCCTTTCGTACTCGTATTTGCTGACTTTAGTTAACACTTCACGAATATTCGAAAACTTTACAATCTGTCGACAGTGGCAATTATCGGGAGTTCCATAAAATGCATATTTCATATTTCTTAAGTCAAACGTAGTCAAAGCACAGTCTGACCTTGTTCAGTTCTGTGTGTGAATATTTGCACTTAACCTTTGCGTCTCCACACAAGTTCACTTTTGAAAATTGAAATAATATCGTACTTTGTGCATATCAGCTTCAGTTTCCATCTCCAACATGTGATCGTCTGTCAAAGGAGTAATTGTCATCTTTGGTCGATCATGAACGTCAGGGGGCGCTGCTTCGATACGCATAACAGTTGAACCAGGGGCAATCATCCCACACTTGCGACCAACGTTGACAGCGGTAAATAGATTATCACCTATGTATGCAAGAAAACAAAACAAAAAACAGTAATTAACATATACCCCTTGACTTTTATCAAAACTTAATGTCAACGGCTTCTAAACTATTCTTATTTAAAAGGTAGATATAATGTTGTTATTTTGAGTTTACTATCATCCTAAGACAAACCCGTTCTTGCACATTGTTTAATATTCAACAATGGACACGGATGAAATGTTTGACCTTCTGACCTTGGTGGCAAGACTATACTGTATGTTTTTAGAACAGAAATGGTTGAGCACAGTAATTTACTCTGTTATCTTGTATGTTTTTCTTAGTCCAGCTATCAAAAAACGTAAACCATGGGTCCTGTATTTGTAACCTAACAGGTGAACTATTTCGAACAGACTTGTACACTAAAATTTAGTAGATTATAAATCATGATTGTTTCTTTTCCTTTTTTCTCAGTACTTCTTGCGACGCTGAAACTTTCGACCAATTGACTTTGGGAATATATGGATGAAACAAACCGTAATGCACCTGTTACCATGACGTTCCTGATGTTTGCAAGGTTCAGCTCAGTAATGGCGGGTGTGGTCTCTGGTTTCAGTTTGTTCTGCATAACCAACAATCCAAGGAACTCAAGATCACACTCGATAGAATCCCTGTAGACAAAGAAAACCCACACGTCTATTTTAATGTTTTTATAATTCCACAAGCAACGCAGAATGGAAGGGGTGTCAAAATGATGGATGCACCCCCTATCATTTTGACAACTTGAAAAATCATGAAACGTAATGCAATGATACGTTTAAACATAAACATTAACATACAGAATTTTTATTTTTTGGCGCGTTTTGCACATCCGATTCTATAAGGCAATTTTTTCGCGCCAAGCGCAATTTTTGACATTTCTATGACTCCCCTACGAAAAATGGATCGACACCCCTGCAGAATGGCTGATATTAACGAAATACCATCTTGTTTAGTGACCCTGTTTACCGTTTATAAGGCACATTATATTTCTGTGACATTATATACGCATCACTGAAGGCACCAATCTCCACAAAACCTTCCTATACGTTATAGAAAGAGAATAATCCTCTAAGGAGATTGTTCCCATAGTATCCCTTCAGCAGACATAAAAGTAATACCTATTACGTTTAACAACTGTGCGACTGGCAGAAGTGCGCTCGCAAAAATCGCCAGTAGGCCTACCTTAAAAGCCCCTGGATTTTTTTCAATATTGCACTGAACGTACTGATAGAAGGATAAAAAAGATTTCAAATCCTTTAGCCTAATCTTATGCGAAATAAGCCAATGGTTTCCAAAGATGAGGCAATATGCTTTTAGGCTTCTGATTAGAGCATTTGCTAACGACCTTCTGCGAAACGCACGGCGAACTATAGGCCCTATCTCTTTAAAATCTCTTTAAAATCGTCACCTTTGTATCTTCGCTAGTTCGGCAGTGTCCCGTGGATCGATATCGAAGTGTTTCCATGCCACAGCGAGAAGACGATGTCCCTCTTTAGCGTACGCATCGAGTACTTCCTGGAAATCGGGCGGAACTAAAATCATAAAATAAATGAATTAAATGCTAAGCAGAGGGGTTATCCCATTGATCGAAGCTCCGCAAACGGGAAGTATGCCACGATGGAACATGGTATTACCAGGAGCACTATTGTAATTTACCGGAGAACGCGCGTTTAACGCGGCGGACTAACGGCGTATCGAAATGTGGCGAGTCGAGGTGGGGGTGATATCCAAGAAATAGATAATAGACGCAATCGTAAGAACAATGCAAAACTTCGAATAAATTATACACATCTAACGACAAATACGATGCTTTTTCATGAAATAATCCAATTTTCACGCATATGCCCGTGCAAAGTTGAATGGCATTTCAGCTTGTTTGAGAATAGTCATTTATTGCTATTTTGTTGATTAACGTGTAATTTATCTATCTCGGCAAACTTTTGACGTTTGTGCCATATACAGTAAACACGGTAGTCCGGCAATACAAGGTTGATTTTCAGCGCCGCGGAAATAAAGAAAATTTTTTGGAAGGGGATTAGTTCAACTAGACCGATTGCGTGCAGATTAATCAAGTGACTTTCTTCCTTTTGTTGAAAAATATTAAAATATAGACATTTGAAATGAATTTAAAAAATAGATGATATTTCAAGAAAATTAAATCAAGTTTTATATGGTGTGAATTCTGCCATCCAAATAAAAGTGATCCGACGGTAATATATCACCGAGTCATAACTGTAAACCGGAAAAGTCTACAGGAAATTCAACTCACGCATAATAACACACACAGCGCTTCAGCAACGTCGCGCATACTTGCAGAGGACATAGAGTTTCAATAAATCCTAAAAATCACTAAAAAATAGGATTATAGTCGTCGTCACACACTCGCCTCCATCGCTGTATGGATGAAATGTTTAGGCTTGTGTATTTGGCAGGTAAAAAAAAAAAAATGGTGAAACAAAGAATTTTACCAGGTTAACACAACTACTCTTGGATGAGAAGTCCTTTAGCGTTCGCGAGCTAATGAGCGGGACTACAACAAGTAAGGCCGTGCCCGCGTCAGCGCAAGAAGCCGCTTAGAACGGCGCTTGATTAAAAAAACCCATCAGTGCTAGAAGGCAGGCTACCGGGCCTTTATAGGAACAGTGCGCGCTTGCGCAATAGGCGTAAGCGGAACTGCGCATGACAGCAGTATACATGCCAAGTTAGATAATAACCAGCAGCACGATGTTAATGTAGTGCTAATTACTGCACTGACAGGCGCTGTGTTCACAAAATAAGGGCCTTTTCTGCAACTGAAACAGGTTTATTTTGATAAAGTACAAGCGCGTCTTTAAAGGGCGTTCTATTAGACAGGTGCTGGACGATAATGAGATATAATATCATTATATGGGCGTAGACGCGCTCGCAAACGTGAATGGCAGCGGAGGCGTGAGAGTAGTTAATGTCTCGTTTCTCCTTCGCCATACTCATTCCCCATACACAAACGACCAAACGAGCAACTCAATGGACAAATGTGGTCCCAGTTAATCTTACTATTGTCTGAAGAATTAGTTATAGGCGGGATATTATAGGTGCCTTGTCTCTCCTTCAAACACCAACACACGACGACAACACGACACACACCCTAACACACACCACACGCCACACAGAACAGTTGTCACATAGAGTTCACAGACACACAGCAGGGGAAGTAGAACACACAACACGTACCACACACATGCACACACAACCACACCAGCAACAATGAACGAGCAACAAGTTGACAGTGAAAAAATCCGTTATTTGCTCCTCATGTTTTTTCTCATTTAGAGCCATAAGACTTACCCCATCACCCAGTGAAGGCACACATATTATAAGACTTTGCCTTGCGAGACCAATTACATCAACCTCCAACCACCCTCTACAATATAAACACACAATTTTAGGAGTCACAAAATGGCTGACAGGGTTCCCTATCTGGCCCGGGGGGGGGGGGTCTAAAATAGCCCGCCCCCCCACTAGACAAAAAGGGGATTCGCAGACCAAATTTCCGAACGCCGCAGCCGAATTTTTTTAGAACAAGCGTCGCTCGCAAATGACTTTTTACTATTCAATGTCAGACGGCATCTTTGAGACAGAATTTACGCGGACATCGCGTCCCGGTTCCGGGAGCTTACGCAACAATTTTCCGATACTGATGCATGGTCACAGGGTAAGAACAGAGGCCCAAAAATCGCTCAAAAACATGAATAATTGTAGTGTTATTATCAATGACATAATTGACTAGTTTTCAACAAGCAAAATTCATAAATGTAGATAATTTTTTACTTGTCTAGATTAGAGAATTAACTAATTTTAATAGACGTGTTTATGATCGGGAAAGAGTCGCCCGGAGAAATTTTCATCGAAAAAAAATGAAAAAACAGGTCGAAAAAACAAAGAAATACATAAAGAGATTCATGAAAATAACTAACATGAGAAATTATTGAATTAGCATTTTTTTTGACAGAATAAATGTTTGCAAATGTCAAATAAGAATAAAGTTACTACAAAAATTAATGGCAAAGAGTCAGGAATCTGTGAGACATTGTTTAACGGAATATTTAGGCAAAAATATGATTATTTAAACATTAAATAATGGCATAATTAATTACTTGAAATTAAAGATAATTATTTTCAAAAATGTAACTATACAGTAAACTTGGAAGATAAGTCACAGGCTGCTACGCACACATGCAAAGTATTTCGCGGCGATCGCAGCGATCATGCGGCCGAGATCAGAAGGGGGGCAAAATTAGACCCCCCAGACCGAGCCGTTCTAATACAATTATCAAAAAGCGCCAAGTGGGCGTTGATTAGGGAGTTAATGCGGCGAGTAATGCTATTGATAAGTTAAAATTGTTGCCTATTAAGTCGGAAAGTAAAACATAATTTGGAGTCAGTCCTATAAATGTTTTAGTCATACGCAGCGGCAATAACTATTTAGATAAAAATTAATATATTAGGCTGGGGATACTTTAGCTTAGTGATAGAGATTCAGTGGACGATATTCGTTAACTCTGTAGACTTTCTCAAGTGATGTTGGTTGATGTAGAGTATTTGAAATGCTGCGATTAGGCCTATGACGCGCGCATACTCGAGGCGTTGTCAAAGACGCTCCTGAGATGAGCGCACAGTTTGTTGGGCGATGAGGGCGAGCGTTTTAACGCTATTCTAGTCCCCAGATGTGTGGGTAGAATTTTGAAATCAGAAAGACAAGACTCGACCTTTTTGATTGAGTGAAAGGAGAGACTTCGACTCTTATCCTCAACTTGCGTCACTTAAGCACCAGTCTCACGAATCGCAGTTTCTTTCCCCTGTCGGCAGTAATCATCGAACGGATTGTCCAGTTGGAATGATGTGATTAGATACTGTAGGATGTGTAAAAACAGCCGTGTTTGCTTGATAATCGGGTATATTTATCACCGGAGTGGCGCTTCGAATGCTGGATATCCATGGAGCGCTTGATGTAAGACTGTTGACGTCCACCAAAAGTCCAGTCGCGATGTATTCGTTTCGCTTGGCAAATCCGCTGGTCACATTATCAGACATTGCGGAAGTAAATTGGTTAGCATGTCGAAGGACCGACGACCCCAGGGAGAAACCAGGAATGTTAGATAATAGGTACAAATTGTGACCAGGCGGATTGCAAGGTGAAACAATAACATCGGTAGAGACGCAACAGTCTATCAAAAAGCGCGCATGAATAAGGCAATCGAAAGGCCAAACGGTGAAAATATAGCCCGATTCAGACTGTTATTTACACACCATACAGCAATCTAATGACAACATTTTCCACCGGGAACGTGAATGATAGCTGGACCAGGGAAAAGGAACTGGTTCCGGAGAGGTGTTAAGGAGGCGCAAGTGTGGGAAAGAGTCAGTCCCCGCTCTCAGCTCGAAAAAAAGGGAGGTCTTCGATTCAATTAACGCACAACATACTGGGAGACAAAGCGTATAAAACGACGCCCATCGCTAAAGCAAGTGCGCATCCTAGGGAATGGCGCTTTTACAACGGCGAGAATGCGTCGCGTCATAGCAACGGCAGGGCATTCAAAAATAGATCTAACATCACCCACAGTCACTTGAAGAAGTCTAAGGCAGAAGTAGAACGAAACGTCGTATGAAAACTCATCACAAGATTAAGATCAAGCTAATATTATATAAGTTTTATTCAGTAATAATTTGGAGTAAGATATGTCGGTGTAATCGTATTACCGGACACTTTTTATTTTGTTTGATTTTGCATGAAATTCACTGAACCAACAAAACTTGATCGATTTATTATATTTGTAAAGATCACGATAGTTTTTGAAAATTCATTCAAAATGTCTATAATTAAGTATTTCAAGGGGCCAAAAGGAAGAAAGTCAGCTTGATTAATCTGAACGAAATCGGCAAGTTGAAACTAACCCTTCAAGTTTTCTCTACTTCGCGACGCATGAAAAATTGACGTTGTATTATCAGGAACATCAAACACGATGTTATGGTGCTTAAGGCAGAAACGTCAAAAAGTCGCGCGGGGAAAGAAGAATACACGGGGCTTCGGAAAAAATGCAAATGACAGTTCATACAGCTGTTGGCATTAACTTTGCAACGGGCAAAATTAAAGGTCATATGGGAATAATTTTCAGGAAAAAGATTTTTTGTGTTCTTGGACAGTATAGTTAATTTTACAGTTTCTTGATACACCACAACTCCGAAGACTCGCAATTCGATAACGCCGAGAATAGTCCAGGCGAACAGTCGATAAACGCGACACGTCGTTAATAAGTCATAAGTGTCGGCGGGTAATACACGATGGCGTGGGCAATGACATAAATCAGAAAATCATGCAATTATTAGTATAAATGTGACTGAGAGAGGCGAGGAAAAATCTACTCAGGACATCTGACTTGGAAGAAGTTTTACGAATATGCTTTGCACGCGGTAGAATCCTTATGACGAATGCGTAAGTCTGTCCGGTGAGACACACTCAGCAGTGATGACGCTCCAATGCAGTATATGTAATTGCGGACCAGGCGAAGGAAACATCTATCAGAGATGGCAATATCATTCACTGAAATCCTTGATGAGGAAAGAAAGTAATTAAGTCATCGAGATTGTGGTGACGTATTTAAATTCACGCATCCCAACATCTCAGAAAGGGTGCTTCGTCTTCTTTTCCAGAGTCTGAATATAGAGTTGAACATTTATTGTGAGGTTAAATCATGGAAATATGTTTTTATAAGGTAGAAGTTATCGGCGGAAATAAATTAAATAAATTAAATTACATATAGTGTTTAATAATTAACGCTTACGAACCATTAGCCACCTACTTGTACAAGGCGGTGGCGTAACATTGGACTCGTTAATGGCTGAACGTAGCGAGTGATAAGAGTTCAGATGTGCGATAAACAACAATCGATAAGGAGCTGCGAACAGGAATTGACCTGATGAAGCGGTCAGTTTGGGCTTAGTATCGCCGATTTATCTTCGGTGGAATACGTGCGGCATATGGATATGCACAGCAAATTAGCGTGCGCGCGTTAGTGTCAGATATTTTGCGCGAAAGTAAACAGGGCATTCTCAGAATATAATAACCGAAGTCGGGCCAGGTCAGAAAGCAGTGCGACCCACAGAACGTCTGGCAGACTATTACGGTACCTGTTAATAGTCATCTGAAAGTTTGTATTGAAAATATAACTAGATAAGCTTGAGTTCTTCAACTTTGAAAGCTGACTTTACCTAAATACTGCAAAACTATTGGCCACGTCAATAAATAAGAGTAAAGTGCTAGCAAATGGAGCGTTTATCATCTTCCACTAGTAAGAATCCATGCGAAATACTACTAATGTGCCATGCGCTTTATTTATGGAACTTGGAATATAACGCACTTTAAACTTACACTGAATTGGAATGTCTAACAATTTTTGGCTAACATCAGTTTACATTTTGGCGTCAACATCAAATGTTTAAACGGACACCATAGATTTAAATCACGAAAAATGACATGAGTTTAACAGGCGTATTTACAATATGGTAAGAATAAACAGAATAACGATCTCATGCATCATCAAAATAATTAATTAATGAAGAATATTTAGAGGACATTTTACAAGTTGCCGATTTATATCCGTGTAACAGTACTGCTGAGAGATTAATATTGTGCTCAACCCTGGTGAAAATAAATAAATTATTAAATCTAAAGTATTTTCAGGAATGTTGAGTGATATATGTAGCGATCCCGACTCGACGCTAAAAAACCTGTGTTTAACACAAGGCAGCAACGCCAAGCGTTGTCTCGCACTGCATAAATCGCAGTCGATGAAAGAGACTGCATGTCAAAACTAATGTTATATGACTAACATCGCACAAGTGCCAGTGCTGGAGAAAGTTCATATGACGCTTTGACGCTTTGACCTTAATAAATTCAGACTCACATATCGTACTGAACCTGCACCAATGTCACAAGAGAGCATGGACGGCGTCTTGATGAATTTGGACATTTCCTACGCTCGGAAAGGTATAAGGAAAGTTATCATGGATACTGTAACTACACAGTTCACAGTCATAAGGAAGTTTCATTGAACATTATGAACCTTATGACCTTAATTCGAAATTCGACTCAATATTACGAACTTGAGTGGTGCTTCAAGAGAATGGACCTCTGGTATGAATTTGAGTGATCGCCCACCTCGAAGTCCTATAAAAGTTTATTGATGTTCAACACAGCACAGTGCCGTTCACAGGAAAGTTCATTGACCTAATTGACCATTTTGCACCGTGATACAAATTCAACTTGCACATGCGAACTTGACCTGATCAAGAGATGGACCCATATTTGATCATTTGGACAATCCTTAACCTCGAAGGTAATAGAAGTTATTAGTAGTCAGAACATAGCACACAGTGGCAACAAGTCAATAGGAAAGTATCATATGACCTTGACCTTGAAACCTTAATTCAAAATTCGACTCATATATCCGAAAGCTTGACCGACGACCTTCAAAGAGTGGATCCACTGGGTATGAATTTTGGTGATCACTACCTCGAAGCTATAAGAATTTCTTAATGAGTGTGTACGAACATGCAAAGCAGTGGGCTAGTCATGAGGGAAAGAGTTCATTGACTGCTTTGACGCATTTGGAACCTGTAAATTCCAAATTACGACTACAATGATTCGAAAGCTTGAACGCTGCAGTCTGTGCAAGAGATCGGACCTCGGTATAGAATAGTGGTGAATCCCACCTCGAAGACTATAGAAAGTATATTGTGTGGTGTAACAACACAGGCAACAGTGCCAGTACATGGAAAGTTCAACTTAGTGAACGCTTATGACGGTTTGACCTTATTCAAGATTCGAACTGCATAATTCAGACTTGACTGAGAACGCTCAGGAGATGGACCTCTGGTATTGAATTAATGGTGATCCACCATGCGAAAGCTAATAGAAAATTATTGGTTGTACAAACATATTGTGACGACGCCGACGCCGACTAAGCCCTGAATAAGCCTGGAACGCCGACTACCAAGAAATAGTGATCCTATGTACCTCAGCTCGCTACGGACAGGGCGAAGACAAAAAATGCGTATTCAGAGTTGTTGTTGAGTTCGGCCCCACGTGATAGGTAAGTCCCGCTCAATATAACAATTTTTTTTTTTTTTTTGGATTGTGTGTAGTTATTAATTTTTTATTTTAGTATTTTTGTTGACTTGTAATAGACTATTCTGATGTTAAATTATAAATGAATATTAAACATAAGATAACTTGACAATTTATTCAGTTCAGTGATAATTTTTAGTTGATTAAAATAAATAAATATAATAATTGTTATTAAGACGCTGCTAATGTAATTTTAGACTTTTGACTTCAGTGATCTCAATGAGAATGCCCAAATATAAACATGGCGTTGTTTTGTGCATAATACAACACTGTATCTTGAAAATTATTTTTAGGACGAATATGAAGGGAAAGACATTCATAAAATATCAACAAAATATTTCTAATTATGAAGGGGCAGGGAGTGTAAATAAATCACAGTAAACGATATCTGTTCACATACTTAATATCAGCAGAAAGAGTATGTAGACAGAGTGATTAAGAGAAGAAGAAAACAAGATGAAGAATAAAATGAAGGAGAGAGATAGAAGGAGGATGAGGCAGATGAGTATGACGAAAGGGGAAGGAGAATGAGAAGAAGGAAAATCGAGGGGAATAAAGAAAGAGAAGGAAGAAGAAGAGAAGTAAGAAAGAAGAAGAAGAAGGAGGAGGAGGGGAGGAGGAAGAGAGGAGGAGAAGAAGAAGAAAAGAAAGAAGAAGAAGAAGAATATATGAAGAAAGAAGAAAGAAAGAAAGAAGATGATAAGAAGGATGAAGAACGGCAGGAGGTGGGGAGGAAGATAGAGGAGGAGGGAGGAGGAGAGGGAGGAGGGAGGACAAAGAAGGAGAAAAAAAAGAAGAATAGGACGTGAGGGGAGAGAAAAAAAGGGCATCTGAGAGGAGACAAAATTATTTTGGATATAGTGACCTCTTTCAGGTCAGTGACATCAGTTATGCACCCATTCACGAATCTTGCTACTTGCTTGCTACAGCTGAAGCAACCTTGGATATTGCTAGCTTTGTCATTACACTTCCGGTGAACGTATATTTTAGTGACTATGACAGAGATAAAATACAGAAAACACTATATGATCCAAATTAAAATGGTGTTAAAGAATAACCTGACCAGTATTGTAATCAAAAGGTAAAATAGATAGAGAAAGAGGCAGTATTATTACATAAATATAAATAGTTCTCATAAATTTAATAAATTATTATTAATATCGGCCGGCGAATTTCTCTCCGCAGATCAGAGTAGATTGGAATGGTAGAAAATATTGTGGGTACGTAGTGGTGATGGTGGAAAGGAGTTGTGGATGGTGGTGGTAGTGGTGGTGGTAAGTGTGTGGTAGTAGTAGTAGGAGTAGTAGTAGTGATAGTAGTAGTAGTAGTAGTAAGTATGGAGTAGTAGGCAGTAGTAGATAGATAGTAAGTCATGTAGTAGGTGATAGCAATGTATATAGTAGTAGAATACAGTAGTAAGCAGTTAGTAAAAAGTAGTAATTAAACTAGCAGTAAACTAGTTGAATTAGCGTTATGGAGGGCAGTAACGTATCAGGTAAACGTCGAAATTTAACACTATTAAATCGAAGCATTAATTTTGTTCAATTGCTATGACTCGTTATGTTAAAGTGACATGTGTTTTGGTACAATAGTATTAACACATAAACTATTTGTGCATAATATTCTAAATTGTAATAATCATAAGTCCGTGACTGATCATTCCTCTCCATAGTCTAAGCATTGGAGCTGGATACACTCACCATAGATACTTAATTATATTATAATCTGATTACATACGTACACTCTAAAAACAATGCTAGTTAAAATGATTGACTGATAATTTCACCAGTCAAGTGAAATTAAAGCAATTGAAATCAGGTTACTTTCCGGTTGCAGATTAGGTCCCTTTTAAGCATCACTCAATCTGTCTTGAATGAATAACTAAAAGTGAAAATAAGTTACGTGAAAGCTGGGTTTCGCCATTGATGCGTTAGGGAACGAAAACGACGATCCGGCATTAATTGCGCGCATTAACCTCTTTGCGATGTGAAGACGTCTTGAATACAAAAAATGACAAAGATTGTAACAAAGTCTTCGCTGCGCTGGCATACGTACGTTTTGCATGCACCGGTATCCTCGCGCGCAGTGCAACGTACGAGCCGATCTGAGGCTTAGGGAAATAAAGCTAGCTGTAGCAACGCATGGCCCGAACATGCGACGAATTTATGTGACGACAAAAACTCCTGAATGGGGGATATGGAGGATTTTTGGTATATAGACATTTTCAAGGGTAGTTAAGACTGCAGTAGTCATATAATTTATGAAGAATAAATTTATGAGATTTTATTTTATCTGAATTCATAAACATACGAAACTGCGTATAATATGACAGTCCGTAGAATACGTAAGTTCGTAAGCGTTAACCTTTGTGACTCATTGGAAGATGCACGCTGAAGTGTGAGTAGTAGAACCGCAGTGTGCAATTGGCGTCTGACACTGTCATAGGCAAACTGATTAATTGTAGTACATATCTAAGGACTGTCTTGTAGACGTCATTGTAAATTGTAATTTTTCGAACGACTTGTATTTAATAGCATAAAGCGGTCAAAAGTTACGTTGGCGAACTGTACGTTCTAAATTACCGAAGACCATTTCATATATACGAGTTTTCGTATGATTGAATCAGAATTCGCTCATAATATAGACGGCGTACATGCAGTTACTTAACATGACGCTATGAAAATGTCTACCAATCCTTCATCCCACAATAATAAGAAATAATTAGAAATAATTAGTGAAAGTTTGATGAACTAACATATATAAGTCAAAAGAGAGGTGTAAAAATGACTTGAAATCATAAGTAAGAATTTTTTTTGACTGGTTATCTAGTCAACATAAAAATAACTAATGGAAATCTAGTCAAAATGACTGATTAATCCAAGTTGCAAGGTGGACCCAAGCTGACGACCTATTAAGCTAGTCAGAATTTGACTAGCATCTCAGGTCATGATTATGACTATAACTTTTTTGGGTGTCCTCCTAAACATATAATGCAAATGCATCCATTTAAGACAAAGTGAACAGCAGACCCCAGGGATCACGGCCTATCTCAGTATAGTCTCCCTTCTTGTGTCGCTCATGCCGTATAACTTCGCTTCGACTCCGCGCTATTATTATATGAAATTCAAGATATAAAAAAGTATTA
>JZLH01S0457746.1:30047-55921 GCA_001188425.1 Eucidaris tribuloides | reverse complement strand
AGGGCCGCGGGTAGAGCCGGCGGGATGGCGATGGTGATGATGTCGAGAGCGTGTGTGACTGTCTTATTTACAGTTGCCTGGGTAATCAGAGCAAGATGTAAATGTATTGATTCCCTTTTTCATAGGAAGAAGATGAGCGAAACTCTTTCGTTTCATTTGGGTTTGTTTCATTTTCATTTTATGTTAGCAAAAGGCGGTTTTTATGCATGTCCATAATTACTGTCCGGTTCATTGTTTAGCAGTCACTTCTTCATAATTTGTGATTCACTCTTTTCTCTTAGCTTGCAAGCTGCATTTTCGAGGTTCCGTGACATGATTTACACATAGGCCTACAGAGTTTCTAACGCCCAATTATAAGTTCATCAAAGAAAGGTAATGGGAAAAGATTTATCGATACCAAACTATAAATAAACACTTTTTTCTAATTGTATGTAGTTGTCTTACTTTTTGCTTAATTAAATAATTAATATAAATATGTGATTACTTTGTAAATATTCTTGCAATTAATAATGTATTATTCAATATGTCTTTTGATTAATCTTGTAAAGCGCATAGAGAGCTTTGCTATATGCGCTATATAAAAACATAGTTATTATTATTATTATCTATGATTCGGGTGTCGGTTGTACCCATAGTGCACCACTGATCTACAGGGCGGCCCAGAAAAAAAAAAGGATGCAGTTACACTTACGGTTACTTCACAAATTAACTGCTTATCTTTATTTCGTTTATCGTTTTTCAGTGATTAGAATGACACCAAGATCATCTATTTTTGTTGACTTAAAATTAACGATCTAAGTGTTGTATTGCTCAGAAAATAACACGCTATCATTGGATAATGAAGGGGGGAAGGATCAATTTAGTATACTGTTTTTCTGGGCCACGTTGTATGATAATTTTGTTTATAAATATATATTTCATGCATTCCGTGTATACTTACACCTTGTAGACTCATTATAACAGCCGTGTACACAAATCCAATGAATGCTGCAAATAAAGGTTGATAGCAGAAGCGAAATACGGTATTCACAGGTGTCATGTATTTATTTTTTGTATAAAATATCAAAATGGGTCCATCAAAATCATTTTTCTAATGACACATGTTCGTCACCAGCCAAAATTACAGTACTATAAACACACACAACAAACGTACCGTACAACGTGGTTAAGCCATTATTCAGAACCAATATTGATTTAACCCTAAAAGGACTGGGCTATTTCGGAGGTGTTCAGGACTGGGGGGGGGGCATGATGGTCCCCTTCTGATCTCGGCCGTGGAGCGCGTGACCGCGCTGAAATTTGGCATGCAGCTCCCTTTCAACATAAAGTCTAAGTCTGTATAGTAATTTTGGGGGAAAAAACCAACCTCTAATTAATATGAATTAATTATGCAAATTTATTCATGAAAAAATATGATTTGCATATAAAACATTCAATTTCACTTGAAATATTGTATTTTTTTGCAGAAGTGATCTTTGCGATCTTCTTAACTAGTTCTCATCATTTAAAATTGCAAAAGCCAATTTTTACCATATGTATTTCTTTGTTTTTCGAATTTTTTATGTATTTCTTTGTTTTTGTAACTTTTGCTTTTCATTGTTGTTTTTCATGAAATTTATTGAATACCATCTATAAACCGAAATTAGCTGAAAATTAATGATGAAGGTCAATTATAATAGAAAATAATGACCTTTTTATGAATTTCAAGATATCAGACAAATTCCATTGACTTTGTACACAATCACATAAATGAGCCATTTTTCGGCCATTTTTGGCATGACTTTGTCTCACGAAAAGATGTGGGGTGTCGCGATGCTGTACCGTTTGTCTCAAATTTGGTCTCAAAAGTTGCACAAGACTTCAGAGAAACAAAATTATAGAATTGCGCGGTATTACCATTGTGCGTTTCAAAATAATTGCGCGAAACGTCGAAAGGGGGAGTATCATGGCCCCCAGTCCTTTTATGGTTAAGTCTAAACATACTTGTCTACACTTTAAAAAGTATGTTTAGCGAGTAAAGTATTTTCTATATTCTGACCTTCACTTTGTTAACATTTTCAGAGGTTTAACATCGTGTGCCAAATAACTAAACATCGGTGTCCAATTTCTAAACACTAGGCCTAAGTGTCAATAATCTAAAAATAAAATACACATCTTTGCTTTCACGTTTTAAAATAATCAGTTTCATGACTTCTCAGCTCAAAATTTGTTTGACATCATCAACTTCTAATGGAGCAACCAAACCGTCATAATTGTATGTATCTCTTACGTAAAGAACTAAAATGATGATCACATCGTCTTACCAATAATGGCCAGAATGCCCACAAACAACAACGCATCTCGGAACAATTTAATTTCTGTCGGTTTCGGATACAAGATCGAACGTACCAGTTGACCCTTTGCCGTCGAAAAACCTGTAAATTCGACATTGGAAGAAAAGAAACAATCAAAGTTATTTGACCAAAGCTTTATTTACATTTGAATTTGACTATACTTTGAGATGTTAGGTAGATGAGGCTGATATAAAAATTTTCGTCAAAGATATGAATACATAATTCTTCGCTGCGTAAATTATGGCTGATACAGGTACATGTACCTCGAAGCTGATAGCTACAATGTAACATAAGCTATAAGCGATTATAAAATAACGACTTCACCTGCAACTTCCCCCAATAGAAGAACTATGAAGTTTTAGGCCGGTGATAGATAATTCTCTGGTATAAATTACTGTGCCAATACTGGTCTCGTCGCAATATAGCGAAAATGTGTTTCCTTTATCATTGCAGGGGTGTAGCATTCCTCCCTTAGAAATCATCTCGTAACGTACCTTGCATGATTGGACAGAAAATATTTTAATGTGAAAGATAAGCTAAGTATCAACCTTTGTAGATGTTACTTGACATGTCCTACCTGTCTGAATGACCACGCCTTTGACAAGCTCGTCTCCATGGGCTCTGACTTGAATCACTTGTGTTCCGCAGAAGAGTGTATGCCTCTTATGGCCGTCCATGGAGTAGATCACTTCAATTCCACCGGGGTTAGGTAGTGGGGTCTTCGTCACTGGGACACTTTCCCCTGAATGGAGTAAAGCAGTTTAAAATCATGGGCGTAAAGGCGCACTGTATACAAGTGCACTTAAGACGCAAGAAAGTATCTTTTTATTAGTTTTAGCCTCAGCATGAACCTTTTTTTATCATGAATGTCACGAGCAAGTCAGAATAAAACGGGTGAGGGTGATGATGATGAACTGAGTTTGATACGAATTTTCTCAACATGAAACAAATCATTACAGCCAATTTACCATTAAGTCATGGACCTACAAAGTTTATACAATACTATACCTTATCTATTTTTGTCCACAAAATTAATTTGGTGAAATGCCACAAAAATGACAGGCCTATAAGATCATTACTCAAATAAAAGCGCTTAGTTTTTAAATCATATCCCTTTTTTCGACGTTTGACAGAACGCTTTCATTTTAAATATATTTGAAGCTTTTAAACTAGCTTTTAGCTTATTACACTCAAAATTAAAATTAATGGCAAGTGGGATGATTGGGAACACTTGAAGATTCCAAGAGGCAAATAAGTTCGGACATACATGAACAGTGCGTCCAGAAAAAAAGAACCCTGAAACAAAGGCTTATTGTGCGGAAGCAATGGAACGTGTGATTCAAAACACATATTCGAAATAAATTTTGACTATGCTCTTTTTAGTGATACATTTAGTCAATTTATTCATACATGCATCTCTGAGTACCATGACTTTAAAAATTTAATGTCAAAACCATTTGCTGCACTTTTTGGCGTTGACACTGACCACATCAGGAAAAGAAAGGGATGGACACATGGTGTGCTCAGTGTCAAAGCCAAAAAGTGTAGCAAATGGTTTTTGATATTAAATTTTCAAAGTCATGGTACTCGAGATGCATGAATAAGTAAGTTTGTTACATGATTTGAAAACACATAAGGCAAGGTTGATTTCGAACATGTTTTTTTAATCACACGTCCCATTACCTCCGCACAATAAGCCTTGTTTTACGGTTCTGTTTTTTTTCTGGGACGCACTGTATACATATAATGTTTGGATCTAGCAAACGAGTTAAAAGAAACGATTCTCATAAACTTACCTGTCAACATGCTTTCGTTGACAATGCAGTTTCCCGCCAACAGCGCTACGTCACACGTCATCTGACAGCCACTGGCTGGAATGACAATGACGTCACCGGGTACGAGCATCGCACTTGGCAAAGTATCGACGGCTGAGATATGAAATTTGAAAATAAGAGTCAAGTTTTTACGGTGAGATCTCTCAATTTGATGAACCTACTTCCCCTCCCTTTTTCTTCTCTCCTTTGCCTCCCTCCCTAATCGAAGAAATGGAGTCAAAAGCACCTCCTGTCTTTCTCTTATCTCTCTCCAAATCCCAAAATGGATGTCAACCATTGAGAACCAAAACATATGTCAATCAGGCATTGCTTCATAAATCTTGATATGTTAGTCTTATTATGCCAGACATCAACAGCATACTATTTGCCAAACATCATTCAGGATGAAATATTATGTGATTTCTTTAAGGAAAAAAATCCTCGAGCGGCTGTATCTATGTTCTATTCCTGAGGCAAATGTCGGGACTGCAGACATTTTTCTTTCATCAATTTCTCAAAAAGAAAAAAAAAGGGAGCGTTTCAGAGTGATGTGATTTTCGGGACATTTACAAATGATATTATGTTTATCTAAGAAAGCAACAATTATGTAAAATTGTATTTCCACCATTTACCACAAGTATACACTGCTTTTTAAGAAGTGAAGGATAACAGAAATATATGTAAATATAACTTTTGTACTTCATTCATTTTGTATTTTTTACCCTGTTTTCATTCCGAATAGAGTGAAGTACGCTGTGTCATTATTCTTGTTAATATTTTGTGTAAGTAGGTCTGTACCAGTATTGTTTGTTTGTTAGTTGTTTTTTTTTTTTTTTTTTAACTAAAGATCATGTAATTGTACACTACGGTACTAATTTTTGAAATGCATACTTCCATCTGGACGCAGGATGAGAACATTTTCTTCAAGATCCGCCATTTTCCTTAGTCGGGTGCTTTCCTATGACAGAAATTAGAAAATGTATGCCGCAAGTCAAACTGTACTCCAGAAATATTGTTTCTTGAAAAAAAGGAGGGTACTAAAATACAGATGAATCGCTTTGAAGAATCAAGTGTATCAATTTCGTCGCATCATGTGTATGTATTTATATGTTTATCCATTTAGAACGAAACACTATGGAATTTTGATATCATTTTGCAAGTTATTCTTGTATCGCCTGCATGTAAATTACCATTTCGCTGCATAAGTTGGTATTAAAAATGGAAATACACTTTCAATGTTTACCTGGCTGACATTTTCCATAAAATGTAGGATAATTCCTTGGATTTCATTTAAAGATAAAAAATAGCAATTCTCACTGTATTCACAAATGTCAAAATTATGATTACTTCTAAATTGAAAATAAGATTAATTCCGAATTGAAAACAAATTGATAACACCTTTTGTTAAATCTGATTACATTGTTAAAGCTACACACAATTTACACTTAGAAGCAATAATAGATTACAACTTCTGAATCAGGTATTTTCTTCATTTTCTATGATGAAAAAAGGGTTCACTTTGTGTATTAGTATGTAAGATTTTTGTGTGTTTGTAAGTTTACTAATAGGATAACCCAAACATGAAAGGGTTCTTTAAGACTTTAAATACAGATTTAAGGATTTTTTTTTTGGTTCCAATGCACATTGTTCTTCAAAAGAAAATACCTAGAATTTGCAGTTAAATAATTAATTAACAAAATTCAAGAACATCATCAAATTCTTACCGTTCTGGTCGTGTAGAGCGATATGGATATTGAAATGGCTGACATGACTATGATACACACTGTATAATAGATGTAATCCATACAAAACCATAGTATAATGGTGAACAGCTGGAAGACGTAGAATGGATTCAGAACCTAAAATCAAGACAAATTAAATGACACAATTCATAAGCTTATTCATTTCGATCCATTTTTTTTCTTTTTGCATTTGTTGTAACTATATTCATTGATCGAGATGCATTTTTATTGTGTGCCCATTTGACAAGCAACATTTTACTAGCTATCATTAATGATTTATGCCTACTAAATATGTTCCATGTTGGTTTAATGATGGAAATGATGAATTGTTGTTATTTTCGTTATGCATTCGGTTTGATGTAAAAGTTATTACACCAACCGTGCAGGGAAATGTGGTAAATTTTGAAAGAGAGAATAGGAAACAAAAGAAAGAAAAAAAAGGAAAGAAAAAAAGACAGACAGACAGACAGACAGAAAATAAGAAAATAAGAAAGAAAGAAAGAAAGAAAGAAAGAAAGAAAGAAAGAAAGAAAGAAAGAAAGAAAGAAAGAAAGAAAGATAGGGGAGGAAGAAAGAAAGAAAAACAAAGAAATAAATAAACAAGATTTACTTTCATAAATATTCAGTACATAAACATTTATATAAATAATAGCTGTTCTGTGTTGTTTATTATTTACATAATTTAAATGATTTCAACGGTTGCGTATACTGTTGAAAATGCAAAATGTATTTGCACAAGATCCTACGCGCATACTGTAGTAGATACAACTACAACAAAATAATTTGTTGTCACACATATAAATTATATCCCGGGGCGATATATATGGACTTTATGTGTATTATTTGGTGTAGATCTGTGACTTCGGCACGTTAAGAGTTAAACGACTAAATTTTGAATTTAACCTAAACAATATAATATGAATTACTGTTAAATGAACTATAGTCCCCGCACTTAAATAAAGTTATCTTATTCCAAAATCTCCTGCTATCAAAGTTCGTTTACCCTGTTCACTTGTTCTGAAAGCTGTAGGAGTATTTATTGCGAAAGTCGATTTATTTTCATTTCAATTTCGTTTTATTTATCACTCAACTTATCAAAAAATAACACTTATAAATACAAATATTCAAAGACACGTACACACACACTTATATATAATTACATAATTTACACAATAATTCCAAAATGACAGTTGAATGATAAAACGAGAATCAAAGTAAAAGCAAATAATCCTTGAAAGAAAATACGATCCCCATAAATGATATTATTTATGTAGCCGCATTTTAAAATTGAAAACTTTAACGGTTTCAGTGACGTCAGCCTTTTTTTCGTATTTGTCTGTTATCGACATTAATTTCGAAACTAAAAGTGAGGTAGCTATTGACATGAATCAGCAAAATCCTGAAAAGTTCTCATTATTATTATCGCTTTGTCATCATTACTGATGATATCCTGCAATTATTCACTTGCTTTAAAATGAGTAATGGTTACTTTATAGTAAGGGGGTCAATACAGTATATTTCTCAGATGGGAGGGGGGTGGGGGGGCAAAAGTAAGAAAAGCGTCCAATCGAGATGAGTTGTTATAGTGTGCCTATTTCGACTAGCAACATTTTATCAGCTTTACTAATAATTTATGGCCACGTTCCATATTCGGTTTATAGATTGAGAATGAAGAATTAATTATTTTTGTTTTTATAATACATTCCGTTTGGTGCGAAAAATTATTACCCCAACCACACAGGAAAATGTGGTAAATGCAGAAAGAGAGTATATAAACAAAATAAATAAAGACAGGAGGTAAGAAAGACAGGAAGAAAGGAAGAACGAATGAATGAAAGAAGAAAAAGAAAGAAAGAAAGAAAGAAAAAGTCTTAATTTGATAAATGTCCAGTACATATATATAAGTAATTGCTACTGTTTTGTTCACATTTTACATAATAAATCTAATTTCAACGGATGCGTATATGATTGAATGTGCAAAATACTTTCACAAGGTCGTTTGCGCATACCGTAGTAAATGCAACAACAACAACAACAACAACAACAAAATTGTTGTCACACATGTAGGTGATATAATAGGTACAACTTAAACTTCTTCATTTTAAATTTTATCTAAACATAATACTACATAGGAAGTAACGCTAAATGAACTATTCACCTTATTTAAATGAAGTTATCTTACTCCAATACGGTAATCTCTCCAGCTATCAAAAGTTTGTTTACTTGTATACGGAAAGCTCGGAGTATATATTGCGAATGTCAGATTTATGTAGCAGCACTAAAATATCAACAACATGAACCTTTTATTGTTATTAGTGGCGTCAGCTTTTCTCTTGTACTTAAATATCTCTTATCAACATTTCGAAACCAAAAGCGAGGAAGCTATTGACAAGAATCAGCAAAAATCCTGAAAAGTGCACATTATGCAATTATTCACTAGCTTTGAAATGAGCAATGGTTATTTGGTAGCAGGGGCGTGGACATGAAATTGAGATATACTTTTTTTATCACGTGAAGCGCACCGCAAAAAAAATGTATGTTTAGTTGCATTTTCATGTTAAGTTTAATGGTTTTGTAGTGCCTTGCACTGATTTGTAAACATATTCTTGCATACCGTTTCATAAATTTTTCAGGTCGTCAAAATTATTGGGGGCAAAACGATATGTTTCTCCCCCATTGGTGGGGTGACTACCCCAGCCAGCCCCCCCCCCTCCGATCGACACCCCTGCTTGGTAGAAGTAGCAAATTGCTACCAATAACTCACCTCTTTCAAAAGCAGCAAAAGGATAGGACGCACACGAACGTGAATCTTGTTTAGCCCGTAGAGTTCCCGTCTGAATGTTTCACAAATATAAGTAGGATTGGAAATAAACAGTATAGTGAATGAGGCTGCAAAATTTGATTAATGCACGTACTGTATCCTTGCAGGGCTGTTATTTTATTTATCATCTGGCTGACAAGATAATTGGCATTCAAGAGTTATTATTCGTGTATCTTAAGTAATTAAGTGATGCCTTATATTGATAAAAAATCGGGTTCTCGTAATTCCAGTAAAATATTTCTCAGTTTGTCTGTAATTTCAATGTACGCCGGATTTACACGTCACAGAATGTTGTATTTGATTATGATTGTAGATGGAGATGCCATGGTTTCATAAAAGGAAAATTGTCTTCCCTGACATCTCCAGACATTGCCAACAAAGATAGCACGGGTGAAGTTTCAATTTCAAATCATAAAAAACATACAGTTTATAATATCTACAAGATAAAAAAAAAAAATCAACAAATAATACGTAACGAATATAACACTTTGGTGCTGCTAAAAATCCAGTGTGTTACCAGGACTGATGTGTAACGAATGTGTATAACTTTCAAATTGTACGATTTTCTGTAAAATCGCAAATGCTGATCAAGAAATACATATTAACTCATTATTTGGTTCATTGTGTATTCATTTTACGATAAAATGTCATTGGTAGGAACTTCAGTGACATTGTCATTCAGAATTAAAATATGAATCCGATGTCTCATAGGCGAACAGGTCGCCGAATAGTACCTGAAGGAAGTCAAGCCCTGGGCACAGGTGCCGCTGCACCAAATGTTCCACATACGAAAAACGATATTATATACGGATTGATTCATAGTTGGAAAATGGTTTGCACAGAAAAAAGCCAAATAAGGCCTGTAGGCGTGTGCACACCGTAAAAACGTAAACTTTACATAAATTTCAAAGTGAAAACAATTTGTATTCCATTATTTCGAAAACAATTTAAATTCTAAACTTTATCGAAAGTATATTGAGATACAAAGACATACAAACAACAAACAAATAAGCTAAAAAGGTAAACATTAACGAACAAAAGAAAAACTAACTGGTTGATTACGTGGTTTTATTAAGATAATAGGAGATGTTTTTTATATTGTTTTTTAAATGAATTACTATTTTGTGTATTAAACTTGTGGGGATTTATTGCATTCCAAAGAGTTGGACCTGTGTGACGAAGAGTTTGTTTGGATCTGGTATTGCGAAATTTCCACCGGTGAATCTTATTAGAACTTATTGTGTTGTAGTAGTGTAACTTAGAGTTTATCGTTAACATATTCATAATATAGGGCGACAGAGTGTTTGTATGAAAACGTTGCATTAGAGATGTAATTTGTACTTTATTAATATCTTGTCATTTCAATGTGTTTAAGCGCTTAAATAGTTGAGAAGTGTGTGCTAAATAATTAGATTTTGTGACATTACGAATTGCTTTCTTTTGTAATAAAGACAGTTTATCGAGTCGTGAAGTAAATGTATTGGCCCAGATACTATTACAATATGAGTTGTCACGGTTTCGTGCAAGGTCCCCGGTTGAACAACTAGACAGCAGTGAGATTATTCTATCCCTTAAAATGGAAACAATATAACCCCTAAATATTTCAAATATTATGATTCAGAGTGAACATTGCAAATGACCTGGAATGAATACGAGTAATGACATGAAGCCTTGTTGTACGCGTTGTCCCATTTTAAAGACACTATACATGTATAGTGGGAGCCCATTCAAAAACATTTCTCAAACTTTGCTATCTGACATATCAGACGGTGTTTGAATGGACAAATAAGCATCCTAGAACACAAGACTTCAGACAGTCATGCTTTCACTCGTAAAATATACATACAGAAAAATATCGACAAATAAATGATTGCCAGCTGATGAAATTCTGCAATCAAAGCAGTCTATGGGGAAAAACTGGAGTGGTCGCTAATGATTTTCACTTTTTAAAAACACTTCATGATCATTTCGAACTGCAATTTGTCAGGACTTCATTTTTAGACCTTGTCAGAGACACAGGTAGCATGCATGGGGAATCAGGTGGCTCAGATTTTTTAAACAGGAAACAATCACACGATGCCTTTAAACTGATGCGTATGCTTATATATAGACTCAAATTTGATTGACGTTGAATATATATATTTATTTATTTATTTATTTATTTATTTATTTATTTATTTATTTATTTATTTATTTATTTATTCACGTTTTCTTTAAAAATACAGGGCTAATCTCATTCAGGCCAGAGGCCTGCTTTTCAAGAGAGCCCTGTGATCATACAAATACATAATTGAGTCTCTGAATATAAGAACGACCCAAGTCCTTTTTGGACATTGGACTTTATTGTCCCATATGAAACCAAAGACGACAACTCAAGTTAACCAGATTTCACGTACATAATTTGTACATATCTGAAGTAGTAATACACTAATGTTTTGGTTAACTAGAACTTTCATCTTTGGTTTCATATAGGACAATAAAGATGGATTTCCAAAATGAAATTGGGTCGTTTTTATATTCATATACTAAATTGCACACATGATAAAACTGTGCAATGACATAGAAGATAAACAAAGATAAATACAATAATCAAATAAGAATTCAAAATACAAAATAGTAAAGAAATACACAAAGTCAAAAGCGTACACATACATACCCTTCCTACTCAAAAGTATTGCAACATAGACTATAACGCATGCATTTTGAGTTGAAGGGGTGTTTATTCTATGATGTGCCTAATGAAGTTTATTATTGGAAGATATCAAATTATTTGAAAAGAAATCAATGAATATAATTTCTCCTTTCTTCTCCAAGGCGGAGAGATTATCAAATGCAGGCGCTCCCATGACAGAGGGGCTGGAACATAAAAAAAAATTAACATTTCTTTACCTCCATAATAGGGGTGGGGTGTTATTTCACACTAGCATCATAATTCTATTTCATATTTGCCATCAAACGGTTTTGATGGTTTGGAAAGTTTTCATACTATCAAAAATGTCAATATGTTACTTTGAAGCTGTCTCAGAAAAAAAAACACCACACCACGTCTCCTATCTTTATAAGACAGTGATATAGGAGGATACGCCCCATATTTTAGACAAAACCTCTTTAAGTTATAATTTCATATTCTTTCTGAATTCTAAAGGCGGTTTACTAATGTAAACATCCTAAAATTTACTGTCATGCGACTTTTCAGTACATTGGATACAATAATGTGGAGAGAAGACCATAATCTTGAATTGGAAGCCTTATTCTCCTACATCACTGTTTTATGAAGATAAGAGGTGTTTTCTTCTTCGCGGCGTGGTGTCTTCTTTCTGAGACAGCATCAAAGGAACATATTGACATTTTTTGTTAGTATGAAGTCTTTCCAAACCATCGAAACCGTTTGACGGCAAATATGAAGTCGAATTACGGTGTGAATTAACACCCCAACCCTATTATGGAGGCAAAGAAATGTTAATTTTTTTATGTTCCAGCCCCTCTGTCGTGTGAGCGCCTGCATTTGATAATCTCTCCGCCTTGGAGAAGAAAGGAGAAATTATATTCATTGATTTCTTTTCAAATAATATGTTATTTTCCAATAATAAAATTTATTAGGACTTCATAATAGAAAGACCCGGCCCCTTCAACTCAAAATGCATGCGTTATAGTGTATGTTGCAATACTTTCGAGTAGGGAGGGTACACGCACACACTCATGTGCACATGCACACAACACATACACACACTCTCTCTCTCTCTGTCACACACACACACACACACACACACACATGTAGTGTGTCCTTGTGGGGACCTACTTAACTTTTACCGCATAAGTGGGGACGTGTGTGTGCGATGTTATACTCTCGAAATTGTGAACTTAATCCACTAACCAGGGCCCTTTTCGGACAAAATAAACACAAAATGTGAGCATAACCCACTAACTACCGTACCCCTACACACAGAACGGGAGTTTAACTGACCCAAAAGGGACTTTTTCTAAAATATGTATTTGCTATATGAAACTTGCTTAAAATGTGATGAGGAATTGATTGGCATGGTTATGAGAACCGGGGACGTCCCCGGTCCTCAAAAGTCCCCGGTTTTGCGGTTAACAACAAATAATTGTCCCCGAAAGTTGGTGTTTACATGTGTGCGCGCGCGCACACACACACACACACACACACACACACACCATTACACTTGCACGCATTCAAACCGATGACATCTATTTTCCATATGTAATTTTTACACGACAAGCGATGACACACACACATATGGATACGCATCACTGAACCGATGACAGTTTGGAATTTTACTGTAGAACCGATGACATGACAGAGACCTGTGAACTGATGACACTACCCCTATATGCAAAAGCATGTAATTTGGGACTATCTGCCAAAGTCTGGGAACCGATGACGTCATCGGTTGTACAGTAACATTTCATTTGTATGTCATCGGTTTGAATGCGTGCACGAGTACACACACACACACGCACGCACACACATACACACACACACACATACGCAAACACACGCATACGCGCACATACGGACACGGATATAAATGAGGTAATTACTATTAATATAAGAGTCGTTGTTATTGGGTTAAAGTAATTAACTGCCTTCTTGAATCAAAACATACGGTCTTTGCAATTTCGATATAGTATTTCTCTTATGTCAGCATACAGAACACTGATTACAACCGAGCAAAGGTCAAGTCATATTTAGCTTCTTATCATACTGCGACGCGAACGAAGTCTTTATTTGGCCGATATAAGTAGTAATTTTAAACGCTGACTAAATGTTTCGATTTGTGCGTGCCATTATAAACACTAATGTCTTCAAGAACAACTTGTAGAATAAAAAAAACACATGGGATACAGAGGAAAAAGACTTATATGGATAGTTTGTTCAATTCTCAGAAGAATAAATGAGTGAATTAAAGACACTATATAACATTGTGGAAGGCTCATTTAAAATATTGTCAAACTTTACCGTTTGACAAAATAATAAACTCCATAGAATACAAAAGTTTAGACAGTTATGCTTTCACTTGTAAAATATATACAGATAAAAATCAGCACATGAATTTTTGTCAGCTGACAAACATTCTGCCACGCAGCAATCCATGGGAAAACTGGATGGGTCGCTCATGATTTTCTTTAAAAAAAAACACTTAATGATCGTTTCGAACTGCAGTTTTTTTTTTCAGGGCTTCATTTTTCGACCTTATCAGACATGTCAGAGACACTGGTAGCATGGGGAATCATGTAGCTCAGATTTTTTTAAACCGGAAACATTGTTATACGATGCCTTTAAGTACTATCATGTATCCAATGTGCAGTTTTCACATAATTAAAAATGACCTAGATTCACCAAAGTAAATAGTACAGTGTTCTACGACTGAATGAAAGATCCTTGAACATTTATTTACCGTTCCGAAGTTTGCTGATTGTCCAGGCCGTTGCAATACACGTTGTAGAGTTCTGAGCAAGGAACGTTCGTCTCCAGTCCCCTGTAAATTGCCAATAAAGTGATGGAAAAGTCAATTCAATTTTCATTGAATAAAGTCGTCTTTTTATAAAGCGGTTATTTGATATTTCGTCATTACAACAGGAGTACACAACAAACACATCTATATTGACAAGACATCTTCATAGTATTTATTCTACAAAATCCACTAAAGAGTTGTTTTCAAAACATTTATCCGATGGTGGTTTGGTAAACTGTTGTTCTATAATTGGCTTGTGTGTTAGTGATTTGCAATTTTCACAAAGTATAACGATTTTAAGTTGGTTGGGTTCAGACCTTTACAGACGATGTAATCTGTGAAGAATCCTTACATCTTGAATTTCCGCGGAAGGAAGGTGAATAATCTGTCGCGCGCTGTGGAGACCGATTACGCTGGTAAAAGGGCGTGAATATACCATGCCACAAAGCAGAAACAGCGTTATTGGCATTAGATTACATCTATATTGGGCGTATTATGAACTTCGAGTGCTACAATGAGATTCTTCTGACATTTTGTTATTGCAAATATGAAACCGGGGGGGGGGTCCATTTTACAGGCATTTAAGTATTAGTGCCCTTCTGTGTACAGTACGTTTGCTGACGCAGGAGTGGCGTCACGGGGGAACGGGGGTCCCACTTATCTCCTATGCTTTTCAAAATACAGAAAATAAGGTGGAGTTTAGGGTTGTCTTGGCAATTTCACCTCTAAGATTCTCAGCCATAAAATGAACGTACCGTGGTACCACCGTATCGAATTGAACCCTATGTGTTCTTGTTTTTTGCTGGTCACATCGATTTGCACTGTACGAGACCAACATTCTCCTGGACCGGATTCCCCCTTTTTGTTTGTCGCAAATTCCTCGGTTCACCCACTTCCCCCCACCCACTTACTGTGGCGTCCCCCATGTGCTGACGACCTTCTTCCCGCCGCAAAAATGAATTAGGTTAAACATGATGGATGTTATTTTATGTCTGCTGAAGGGAAACCATGAATAACAGGAACGATATTGTGTGGAAGGTCTGTGTCCTCCGTTTCTAGCAGATGGATTTGTGGAGATTTTACCTTCAGTGCTGGGTACAACATGTTCAATGTGAGAGAAATTGTGCCTTGTAATCAGTAAGCATTACCACTCCACAAGATGGTATTTCGTTCAAATCAGCAATTCAGTTTAGATCATTCTGTCAGTCTGTTTAAGAGCAAATGTCGAGTAATTTACTAATAATTTTCAGCTTCGAGGCAACGTTAACTCACTTTTACCAGTCGGGCCAACGACACTTACCTCATTTTAAAGAACTTCTGAAGCTCAGAATCCCATATGTACTTCATCTTTTGAAACTGAAAGAAACGCAAGATGTTTCCACTCTTTCCCATCTGCCTTCTCGTAACCGCTTCCACGGTGGACATCGAGAAGTTTTCAGCACTGCCATATGATAAAAAGATAAGAAATTTACATGTATATTGACTAATAATATATATCTTCTTCCATATGTCCTACAACTGAATTGTGTCACTATCAGTAAATCTGTGTATGTTTATGTCTTTGTTGGTATCATTCGTATCCATGGTATCGGTAGGTCTATTGACTACTTTCAATTTCAATTTGAAGTTCAATTTACTGGTCAAATATTTAAACAGGGCTAACAAACAAAGGAAATTTAATTTGTTCACGCGACAAAAGTGATAACTACTTAATTTATAGAAAACTATATAATACGCATACTGTTCAATGTATACCAAAGGGTATAAAAAAAATCATCATTATTGAAAACTTAACACTTTGGGTGCTAGGCTAAAAATCCAGGTGTGTTAACCAGGGACTGGGTTGTTTCGGACTAATGTGTATTTAGCTTTCCAAATTGCACGATTTTTTGTAAAATCGCAAATGCTATCAAGACAATACATTTTAACTCATTTATTTGGTTCATTGTGTATTCATTTTACGATAAATGTCATTGGTAGGAACTTCAGTGACATTTGTCATTCGAATTAAAAGATGTGGATCCGATTGTCTTCTCGGCGAACAGGTTCGCCGATAGTACCTGAGTGAAGTCAACCCTGGGCGAACAGGTTCGCCGATAGCACTCAAAGTGTTAAATAGGCAATAATAGCACAATCGGTTTTGATATAAGATACCATACATTCGGTATTGCAGATTTGGGGTACTGAGTATTGAGTATAATTGACCTGTCACCACGATACCCTGATAAAGTCGCACAACATAAAACATAAATATACAAAGAAAAATCTCTGGGTGAAAAATATGAATATTCAAACTTTTGTACAACATGCAATGGTCATAACACTTTTGATTTTTAGGACAGTTCACTTTCATATTTCATATCATAATAACGATATTTGGCACTTTGCTTACCGTTGGGTTGTGCGACTCTGTTAGGGTATCGTGGTGACTAGGTATTGGGAATAGGGTATTAATATTAGGATTAGGGTATTGACCGTAGGAAATTGTGTATTTGGTATTTGGTATAGGGTAATGAGTATTGGGTATTGGTCAATGGGTACATGGTATTTGATACAGTGCATAACGTAAGGGTATCGGATCTCGGATATCAGTCATTGGGCAAGGGTGTATGATCGGGGGGGGGGCTGTTATTACAAGGTGTACACCATGCGAGTGTACGTGTATGGATTTTCGAAATGAACCCTAAACAAGTAGTTATCCGTCGATCTCAGAATACCCAAAACAAGTGGGCCTTTTCAAATCTGAAAAGATACTTTTTTTCAGGTAGGCCTACTTCTAAAGTATACCCCTTTTCCGCGTTTTTTTTTCACACGCGCATGGTGTACATCATGCAAAGACAGTCCCGCCCCCCCCACCACACACACACACACAGATACATGGTATATATAGAGTATAGGGAATATAGTATTGGATATTAGGTTTTGTGTGCTGACGTTGATACGTACTGGAATCTTGGGTATTGGAAGTACATTAACACCGACAATGCCAATAAATGTCAGGCATTTAGTGACGAAGAGGCAAGTTGTGATAGCAGTTGTAGAAAGAGTATTAGTAAAGGTAGTACATGTAGCTATGTTGGCGATAGCAGTGAAAATGTAGAAGAAGTAGGTAATTAATGAGGTGACACGTTATGTACCACCACCTTTTGAATACCCTTGATATATGAGAATAGTATAATATACCTGAAACAAGACATTTATGGTACTACACGTGTCAAGTTTTGCTGGTATGATGCATGAAATAACTCACCTTTGCCGGTCAAAAATATATTAACATTATATCTTACCCTTTACCAATTTCTTCTTTGATGAGTGCAACTCGGTGTAGCCTTTCGTATTTATCCTGTAAAAAAAACAGAGGAAATCACTGGGACGCCGAATGAACTGAGTCCGCTGAAACTCTAGACAAATTAATTATAGTCACTTCATCGTGATTTAAATACTATATAGACTCAAATTTGAGCCCGCCTTTAAATTGTGTTGGCTCATTTTCATGTAAATGCATAATTATGAAGATTCAGTTAATAGACGATTTTGAGGATTTTGTACGAAGTAAATAGTATGCATTAAAAATATGTTAAAATGCTGCAGTAATGATTTAAGTGCACAAATTCCGCTTTATAAATCTGTATTACACTTGTTATACACGATCCATTTCATAACTGTGTAATACTGATTACAATTATTTGCCGTTACATTCATTTATCGTTTGCTTCTTTTTATTCTGGGAACTTGACTCAAAAGTTTTTACAGTTTTAGGCTCTACACAACAATGCTGCTTTAATAATTTAATAGTTGATGGTTTCAAATGCTACTAAGTTCAATTTCTATTTAATTTTTTCACGATATATACATGGCGACATAAATCACATCTTTTTAAAGATATACAATAATAATATTCAATTTCCCAAAACTATTTACAGCAGATATGATATATACATTGATTAATTATTTTACTATATACAGTGAAAAGTAATTGGATTATTTACATTTTAAGTTTTGTGAATAATGTTATACTCTTCTTAACGATTGTGTCAGGGATGTGCAAGTCCATTACTTCTTTTCATTATCAATACCATACGGTAGTTTAGTACTTACAAATGGTGTGTTGAAAGTTTGAGATCCATACGTCATGAATTTGTTGTTTTATGAGAAAAACTAATAACGACATGTTACCAGAATGTTGTTCTTTCCTTGAGTATAAATTTTGCTCAAATGGTTATGTGTACCGTCGCAAGACCAGCGGAGCGCACTGATTGGTTAAACGGCTAACCTCCGCGCGACCTTCGGCTAATGGCTGATCGGATAATTTTGGAACGGCCCGTGCATGTTGACGTCACTTCAGTGTCATTTGAAAAAGGATGAAGTTTAACCCTCCAGATTTTCACCAAAATTCAATATTTTACCACCAGTCTCTATGAGAGGTGTTTATTTATATCAATCTTCACATTTGATATAATTTCAGCTGATTTCATTCATTTAGATGTTTTTTGACGTGCAAATCAATGACACAATCTTTAAAGGGAATGGTAGCAGGGATTGTCGCAATAAGTTAAAGGCAAGGTTCACCCTGACGTTAAGTTGGTTTTAATAAAAGCAGAACAATGAGAGAAGCATATTAATGCAAGTTTGGTGAAAATTCACCAAAGAATAGCGGAGTTATGATCTTTCAAAGTTTTACATTCGTGACGTAACATGCGAGCAGCTTCTCAATTGTCATGTAATATAAATTTCATAAAATGTCATTTTCTCATAAAATTGAAAATGATGTTACCTGTGCATTCAATATGTAATTAGAAACATTATTTCATACATGCTTCTATAAAAAACAACAACATTCTTTTATCATGAACCAATAAAAAGTGGCAAATTATTGAATTAATATTACATGACATATGGGAACTGCTCATATGTAACATCACAAAACTAAAACTTTGAAAGTTCACAACTCCGCTATTCTTCTTTGGATTTTTGCCAAACTTTCATAAATATGTTTCTCTCATTGTTCTGCTTTTTTAAAAATCGACTTGACGTCAGGGTGAAACTTGTCTATAATACTTAATGCTGTGACAGACCCATATATAAGTTTGAATTAATAGAAAAAAAATATCAGTTTTTTTTTAATTTCGTTACAGTTATTGTAGAAAATAACGGAAATTAAATGAAATATCAGCATAAAGAATCTTTGTTTGCCAACTCTTATTAAGCACTTGTAGTTTGGACTTTAATCATAAACTCTTGGCGTCTTGGGAATGATTTCTGTGACAGTATACGTCAATGTTTGTGAGTGTGCACTTCGTAGCTATTGCAATCACCTTCACTATTGCGCTGTCTGCATATTCGAGTGGGCACTTCCGGTGTGTTAGACGCAGACCCCAGTCGGGTTTCCAGTAAAAGATGACCAATAGGAACATGCCTGCTGTCAGGAACCCAAGGAGATAGACGACAACAGTTCGCCAGGTACTTTTCTCGTACCCCCAACATTCCTGTGAAAAAAAAATGATTGAACAAAATATATTTACATCATCTTCCTCATTATAGTCGATAGCTGTAACGGAATGAATGATGTATTCAGGTAGCGGCCTACTAATTTATTGGCCCATAGGGATATGTGTTATTTTCAGAAACTTCGGCCCTGTTTTTTGACAAATTTGAGATTACCCCAGACCTTGTTTTTGGTATATGTTATGTACCAATACAAATCATTTCATCTTATTTTCAAATTACACCCTGTTTGCCAATAAACTTTTTCGCTACCCTCCTTAGAAATAGAACAGTATTGATGACCTTTGCCCCACCAAAGCGCACAGGCATGAAAGCCCAATGGAAAGCAAGTCATCAAAATTCATCTCCCAAATGCTAAAAACTGCCAAAAATGCCTTAAATATCACTCACTAAATCTGCAGATACTAAGTAAGCACACCAAGACATAGAAATGGCATAACCAAACATCAAAACATTGTGTTAGTGGCACTTTGGATGTAGGGAACGCTGCTCCGCGTAGGAAAAACCTCATGCATATCATAATTACGAGACCGCTTCGTTCAGATTTTGGTAATATCTAATTGAACATTTATATTGTGAACCCATAATGGATTAGCCTCTTTCACATGCGTTTTCACCAACTTCTCTCTCGTAGGCCTACGCAATGACAGGTGCAGGTAGCATTAATTACACTGTTAATGCCACTTTTGTGAGGCAAGACCAAATACCTTTTTTGACCGAAGCGGGTAGATATAGTAAGGTTAGAGATTCAGGACTTGAATGAAAATATTGTTTTCATAGTTGAGATAAAAATAATACTAATAATATTACTTCTATACTACCACTGCTGCTACTACTCCTACTACTACTACTACTACTACTACTACTACTACTACTACTACTACTACTACTACTACCACTACTACTGCTACTACTACTACTACTACTCCTACTACTACTACTACTACTACTACTACTATTACTACTACTACTGTCACTACTACTACTACTACTACTTCTACTACTACTGTCACTACTACTACCTCTACTACTACTACTACTACTACTACTACTACTACTACTACTACTACTATACTACTACATGTACTATTACTACTACTATTGTCACTACTACTACTACTACTACTTCTACTACTACTGTCACTGCTACTACTACTACTACTACTACTACTACTTCTACTACTACTACTACTACTACTACTACTTCTACTACTACTACTCTTAGAAGAGGTTGAGGGGAATAGGAGAAGGGGAGGAGATGGAGAAGGGGGAGAGAAGAAGAAAAGGGAGAAGAAAATTGAGACGAAGTAGGAAAAAGAAGAAATGGAAGAAGGATGAGGAGGAAGATCAATGAGGGAAGAAGTTGAAGATAACATAATACAAATTAAAATGGACAAATACATACAATCTTTTCTCCCTTGTCCTCCTCTATGATCACGTGATGAGGGGTCTCCTCCAAGTTTAAACTATAAGCAGTCATGATTGAAGTTTTCCCACGATCACACCTATCAAAAGACACATTTTTTGTAAATGTCATCATTTATTGTTCATAAGATAATAACAAAAATATATGACACAACAGAAACGTCTAGGCTACTGTCTGCTAATTTGCAGAACAATACAAGACTCACAAATAGACATAAAAAACAACAATGACAACAACCATAATTATACTAGACGTACGAGACGGTTTACATAGACTTAACAGAAATGACACAGGCATACAACATTAAACAATAAAAGAAGCGTAAATACTAATACGTTGCAAATTCCTATTCATTTTCAATATAGGCTTATACAAAGAAATACTACCATTACTGATTACCGTATGAAATAGAAGCACTCTTGTTACCATTATATTCAATATTTACATAACAATATTTACATTAATTTCATCGTCATCATTTTTTCCAATACCGTTATTGATTATCCCCATGATTGTATCAAAAGCCAATAGTAATGTACTAAATTATTCTATAAAACTAGCAATATAGGCAGTTTCTCGATGTACATGTAGACTAGATTTGACAAGAAACTAAATAGGTAATTGACTGTAAATTGGAGGACATATACAAGACTTACAAATAGACAAACAAAACAAACAATGACAACAGCCATAATTATACTAGACGTACAGAGACGATTAACATGGACTTCACAGAAATAACACAGGCATACAACATTAAACGAGAAAAGAAGCGTAATTACTAGTACGTTGCAGATTCCTATTCCTTTTCGATATAGGCTTATACAAAGTCATACTACTATTACTGATTACCGTATTCTAAGCATTCAAGTTACCATTTTATTCAATCTACATTATGAACAATATTTACATTAATTTCATCGTCATCATTATCATTGATTATCCACATGATTGTATCAAACGCCAATAGTAAATGTATGTACTAAATTATGCTATAGAAATACCAATATAGGCAGTTTCTCGATGTAGACTACTGTAGATTTGACTAGAAACTAGATAGGTAATTGACTGTAAATTCGAGGACACCCACCCCAACCCCACCCCCCCCCAAAAAAAAATAACATAATTAATGTGGATTTAAAGTTCCTATGTCCTTTTTTAAATACTTGGAGGCGTAATAGTAATGCTCGGTATAAGGGTGAATAGGACTTTAACATTGTTTGCGAGGCTATCTATACATGTAATGTCAGGTTGGTATCGGCAGTGAGAAAAACTGAAAAGAATACAGTAGTTTATATGTGAATTTTCCCGGGTGTGTGTGCCAAAGCAGATAAGGTTATGTGTGTGAGTGTGATTAGTTTTATGGTATTGTGTGTGTATGTGTATATACATGTACATGTACATGCTAATAAGCAGATTTATGAGCAATAATGAATTGTATGTATGTATGTGCATGGCTTGAAGTTAGAGGCTTGTGAAGTTCAGTGTGGCTGTGTGTGTACGTTGGTTGATCAGCGGGAAAGTACAGATGACATTTATAAACAAATGGCTTCTATACAGTTAGAAGTGTTGGTTTGGTCCATGTTGGTTCTATTCTGGCGTTGTAGATTATGTACGAAGCGATGATTGACAATTTGGAGATTGATCTAATGTGTTCCTTCACTTTGACTGGTTTACCTAGAGCCCGTAGTAGTGTGGATATCTTGTGTTTATTGTCTTTCGTTATCAAGCCCCTTGACCCTACTTCGAAACAAACAAGCTGGCATGTATAGCCCTTCTCGATCTTCAATGTCTAACGAAAGTGATGCGTACTTTTCAGTCTTCCTCACCCGAGCCTTTTCGATGTTTGGTTCGAATGGGACTGTCAGCTCCCCTATGATTACCCTCTTATCATTGCGATTGACGAGAACAATGTCTGGTCTTTCAACAGTGGTCACTATGTCATTTGGTACGGAACCTCCGTTTACTGTTTTACCTGGGAGGTCAGCATAGACCTCAAACTGCCCTTGGTTAAGTGAAGTTAAGACTGGGACTAAGTAGTTGACTAAATTACCATCATGCCTGAAATTAAATCGTTCCTGTTCTAGCGCTTTCTGACACATGTTAAGGACATGAATGAGGGTTTCGTGGTTTCCACACAGTTTGCATTTTGTGTTCATTCTCTTCCCCCATCGTTTTAGATTGTCCGCGGTTGGGAGTGCATTAATGGCTGCTCGAGTTACGAAACTCAGAACGCCCTTGGGAAAATCATAAATAATTGATCTCCATGTCAGGTCCGATTGCTCGAGTTCAACAAGTTTGAGAAAATCCCCCTGAAAGACCAGTGGTGCGATTTTGTCTCTCCAGAATTGTTTTTGCTGTTCGTTTAAAGCCCTTTTAATGTTTTGTTTCGTTTTGTCCCAGTTTACGTCCCTTGCACGATTAAAATATTCGTCGCACACACTGGCATTACAGAAAAAAAAAGAAATTGTCGAGAAAAAAAAAATCATTTGATACATGAAATTCATGGACAACCTAGATCTAAAAATTTTGTAGATCCAAAATGTTTCTGAACAATTTATTTCGCTTTCATTTCTTGTTGTTAATCCTGAAGTAAAATGATTTTGTGTACATTATTCTTACCAACATACCCGCAGAAAGCGTGAAAATCATTACAAAGGGTTCATTAATCTTCATAAACGTACTGTATTTCACGCAATGTTAACTCATATCGTTTTATCATGTTATTTAAAGGAAGAGTCGTAACATTGTTACAGGAGTGAAAAACGAGTCTAAAACAAATATAATTATGATAAAGCAACTACTTATTATTTTAATGTATATATATATATTTATAATTATGATTATTATAACTTGTCGACAATATAATTATGTAAAGTTTTTTCTTGTATTCTGTTATATTTTTGTTATGAATTTGGAAATGGAAATAAAATGAAATGAATGAATGAAAAAGTACAATTCGACTTGATAACACCGTGCAATAGTTATGGTCGCACTGCAGAAGTCTTCTTAGTGAGTTTTTAGTTTATTTCCAACAGGAGAGAATTCCAAATATGAAAATAATAAAATAATAAATAAACGTCACAGATGTTTGCTTAGTGTGGTTTTATATTCGCATTATAAGGTACTCCGTTGCTAAGTTGGTTTCACCGAGAAACATTGCAATAGGGGTTAATTAAAAAAAACCTCATGTTTCTCAGAATTGTTAATTTGGATGTTTTTCCCTTTTGGAAATAAACTCCAACAACTTAGAAGTCATCTCAGAGTCATATACTAGTGTGAAGTTTTTCTAATCTCACATACAACGGAGATGATTCGGAGGTGTTCAAGTGAATTATGTATTCTTGTACAAACTATTTAGATGCGAGTGCCTGCGTTGGTATGCTCTTAAGGGGAAATAGCATGATTGGGGAAACCCTCCATTTTGGAAACATACCAGATTTAAGTAACCTGCTTAAGGTTACTGTGAGAATTTCACGGCAAACATTTCATCTCTTTAGTACAATATTAGAAACTACTGTGACATTCAAATTTGTTGTGCAGCTTTCTTTGGTTCAATTTCTATGAAGGTCATTTAAATTCAATACCGATAAAAGAATGCTTATTTCTCCTCAAGTAAACATATAAAATTCAAGAGAAATTCTTCCCGCCTGGATATAATAAAAGCTCATTTCCAAAAGGTATTTTATCCATCTTTGTTACTTCAGAGAAAAATACATTTGTTTAACATATTTTGTACAGGCGTCTATTGAAAAGAGATATTTGAAAGTGCATTTTCTAATGGCTGCTTTCAAAATTAAGTTTAAAACTTTTGTTCAAAGACAGGTACCCACCTGATAACGGTGATATCAATAACTCGATTTTCATCTCAAGTGAATCTAGTACCTTTCGGAACCGGGCTCTTCATATATCCTCTACATATTAGTAGATTTTTTAAAAATGCATTTGGCTTTTGATGCATCTTTACTTCTGCCCTTTAACAAACTCAAATGTTCTCTTTCCACATACCTTTTGGGTAGCTAGACCTGCGATGTTTCCTTCTTAGCAGAAATCGTGCAATTTTGAAGTAAGTACTAGTATAAGACGGTCAGTTTTGCATTGTATTTATCTCCGGACACTTTCAGCTAGAAATCTGGTCGATATATTCCTGGGTCGCAATGCAATCCGATCCAGTTATTCCTAATCTTCCTTTTGCGGCAGAGAAGTGTGGACTTGCCTACACACCCTCTCTCTGCTGGGTGTATTTTGACGAGACCTGGTGGATAATGCTTCGTGGTGTCAAAAGGTCGACAAAATAAGCAGCGAGAATAAATGCTTGATGCCCCATGAGAAAGTGAACTCCACTCTTGTGAGCGTGTGCAGGTGTTCTGACGAAAAATAAGAAAATACCCACTTATAAAAGTAGAACGCGAAGAATGACACCGTATGACGTTAACATCCTTGGGCGGGTACAAAGTACACTGTAAAGTGTTGGCCTGATAGGTTCAACGAACATGTACCAAGCGGTTATTGGTACACAGGTACTGATCCCGTATAAACTAGTGGTTATGGGGGTTCGCTAGAACCCCGCAACCCCCCCCCCCACCCCCAGTCTGCAGGCACAGACTTTATCATGGTACTAAAATACTACAGCGCCTTGAACCAAGACTAAATCTTGTTGGTCAGAGCTTGTGCCACGGAGCAGCTACAACACAAGGCCTATGGAAGTAGTTAGTCTGCAGCACAGGTTATTTAGACCCTGATTTGCGTAGCACGA
>JZLH01S0457746.1:10475-24196 GCA_001188425.1 Eucidaris tribuloides | reverse complement strand
ATTTTTATTCATATTTATTATTTTTTTTAAACAGAAACGTTTCAAAGTATGCGATTTCAGTGCATTAATAGATGATATTGGTCTATCTAAAAGCATAATGGGAAACCAATAAAACATCATTATTTTCTACCACGATTATACTGTCTTTAATCATTTTTATATTAGAAAGAGAAAGAACAGAGGGAAATGCTTCTTAAATTGCGGAGCTTTTGGAAAACATTTTTGTTATTACACGACTTTGTTCATAACAGGAAGTTGGTTACAGGAATTGGTCAGTACAAGAATTCGGTCAGCACATGATTTTGGTCAATAGGCCTACATGATTGGGAAGCATACGATTTCGACTGATAGTACACAATTTAGTCAGTACAGAAATTAGTCGGAGAGACGTGGGAGATTAATGAGTTTAGCTTGGTGAAACTATTCCGGTTCCTAATCGGAGGAAATTAGTAAGCAGCCGATAATTGTGGTCTACGGGGTCACCATCGAAACGTTTTCGAATTATGTTGGTAGAACAATACGTGAAATGTGTATCAGCATAAGTCACGTTGACACGTTCTGAGCTGGGGGTTAAGGAAATATCGCACTAAACAAACTGTTGGACTTCGAACTTTGCACGTCTAGATCCCACGACTTCAAACAAGAGGTTTTAATGGTTTGGTAGTGCAATCATTGATCGAATGTGTTTTCTCCATTGTTGAACTACGAATTGTCGCTAATTGCATTGTAATATCTTGTACGGTTATTTGACAGGACAACACTGTAATTATTGGTAAGTACATCAATTATTCTTAGTATCTAGTTATCTGAACTTTACCGGTTTTTATTGAACACCCTTTTGGGCAGTAGATGATTGTATTGCCATTACATGTCATTGTCAAGCAGATAACATTACAAAAATATATATCATATGTATGTGAAATTATTACAGGTGTTCCATTTACCTTTATTTCTCATGTTCTAAAAATCTTAGGGAACGTACTTTACCAAATAACCCACAGAATGTTGTATCAATATTGCTACAGTGAAAGCGTTGATATAGGTGGAATGAGGTGTTTGGAGAATAAAGTGATTATATATATATATAGTGGAAGTAGTATAGCTTTAGGCCTACTAATAGCAGCAGAAGTAGTAGTGGTGGTATTATCATTAGTAGTAGTAGTCGTAGTAGTAGTAGTAGTAGTAGTAGTAGTAGTAGTAGGAGGAGGAGGAGGAGGAGGAGGAGGAGTAGTAATAGTAGTAGTAATAGTAGTAGTAATAGTAGTAGTAATAGTAGTAGTAGTCGTAGTCGTAGTAGTAGTAGTAGTGGTGGTAGTAGTAGTAGTAGTAGTAGTGGTAGTAGTAGTAGTAGTAGTCGTAGTAGTAGTAGTAGTAGAAGTAGTAGTAGTAGAAGTAGTAGTAAGTAGTAGGTATGGTTAGTAGTATATAAGTAGAAGAAGTATAGTAGTGAATAGTAAAAAGAGTTAGTGTAGTAGTAATAGTTATAGTAATACGTATGTAATTGTTGTTGTGTTTCTGTGGTGTAGTTTGAATAACAGTTTTGTATGCCACAACTGAATAATTATCAGCATTTAATGATTAAAGCTAACCTAAAACGATTTTTTTTTTTCATTTTTTAGTTGTTTGCTCTCGACTTTTTTTTAAAATTCTATCACAGTCTGCAATTTAACTCCGTTGCTATACGAGCACTGAGTGGCTCATTTAACTCTGTGGTCATAACAGAAAATCGGACGAAACAGGGGGAATAACGATTATGATTCAGGCTGAGAGATGCTGATTGCCAACATGTTGTGGATTTATATCTCCACTGCCTTCCTTCTTGTGCTGTGGGAGGATCGGTGAAAGGTAAGACCTTTTCGCGAAAGACATTTTGAATTTAAAGCAGGGATCCTTTGCACGTGCGCTAAAACTTTAACCAGATTTCAGAACGCTTTACGCAACAAATAAAGATTAAAACTCAGTTTTGTTGGAATTCCAGTGAAGCGTTAAAATTTGAATTGAATGTATTGTGTAGGCCTAATTCCAAAATTATCTAAGTCCTTAACCTATCTTACCCCTGCCCCGCAATGTTGTTTCACCATGTTGTGTGAGATGTCTTACAAATTTTCAAATGACTAACAATAATTGCAGCCTTGCTACATGACACAATCATTGAATGCAAGATTATATAACATAGAAAATATAGATGACTGCTGAATATATTGAATTGTTAAACTGTGACTCATGTTTTAGGCAGCTTGCAAAGCAGAAGAAAAACATGGTCGAACGGCAATTAGTAAACATGGCCTGGGACAGCGGTGGTGCGGGGTGCTGAAGCACCCCCAGAAATGTTTTCAGGGGCGCAGCACCTCCTGCAAAAAGACGTGTAGATCTATATTTTTCTTGTTCAATATTTGGCTCGCAGAGCTGTTGATTTGGCCGCGAATTGCCGTGAAAAATTTTTGCCGCGAAATTTTTGCCGGTACACCCCCCCCCCCACTGAGCGACTTTTTACCTGTTGATTTGGCCGCGAATTTGCCGTGAAAAATTATTTTGGCGCGCGAAAATTTCCGCGCGACCCCCCCCTCCCCACTGAGCGACTTTTCAGCTGTTGATTTGCCGCGAATTTTGCCCGTGAAAAATGTTTTTGGCCTGAAAATTTTCCGCCGACACACTTCCCCCACCCCCCCCCACACTGAGCGACTTTTCAGCTGTCGATTTGGCCGCGAATTGCCGTGAAAAAATTCTTTTTGGCCGCGAAAATTTTTTGGGCCGCGAAATATATATATCTCTGCACCGCTGGTAAAAAATCGTTCCCAGGGCCCTGTAGTAAAAATAGTGCATATTTCTAATTCTAGATAGTGTTGATCTGCCAGTTTCACAGATGCGTCATTGACATGTATGCTAAGGGCAAATAATGTACTGATGTGTTTCTGACAGGTTTTAAAAGAGATCTTGTAACTTTAAGTCAGTTTACTCAGTTAAATCAGTTCTGCTAATTGATTTGAAATAATTTTTCTACCGGTGTTATTATTGTCTTTGACTAATGTATGCCACCACCGCCTCTTAATTGCTTTAATGGTTGTTTCCCCCTGTGTGTGCGTGCATGTGGAAGTTAGATCCAATTTCGGCAAGCTTTACGAAAAATTGAACAATTTAAAATTGTGTATGTTTAGTTCTGTAGTATTTCTAGCAGTTTTATATTTAAGGTAAATGACATGATTGGGGTAGTCCTCAACTTGGAGTGAAACTATTCTAGAATCAAGTAATATATGCCTGGGTTCTACTGCAAAAATTTGTTGTACGCAAAAGTTGAACCGTTCTAACATAACTTCTATCGGTGTTCCTTGTGACAGACAAATTTATTGCGTAGCTTTCTATTGGATCTATTTCTATCAGGGCTTGTGAGAAACAAGACGCTAGTATGTCCATGCTCGTTTCGGCTTAAAGCACAAGTTTAGTTTTGGCGTATTTTTTTATATTAAAGCTTTATGCTTTATCAGAGTCTGATCTTTCTGTCGAGGTTTAATTCAGAATGTCAGATTACCTTAACAACTTATCAACGCTGAGGACGCTATACTGTAAAATGTAGTCGAAAATCGCGGGGGTCACCCCCGAAATTTTTCATTAAAAAAATGAAAGACATTTAGAATTGGGCATAAAGCTTTCAAATAACAAAAATACGCCAAAACTAAACAAATTCAAGATAAATCTTTCCAGCTAGGTATCCAGCTGGTGTATCCATTATTACATCTTTCAACCAGTTCGGTTCGAGAGGCATTTTTACTTCTACCAATCATGTCACTGCCCGTTAAGTTAAATAATTTTGTAGTACCTTGCACTGTTTTTAAACCGTATTTTCGCATTACGTTTCTTAACTCTTTTCAAGTAGCTGGAGTTCCAAAACCAGGCGATCTTCGCCTCGTCGGACCATCCTTCAGCACCGAGGGTCACATCGAGGTCTACCACAACGGCCGCTGGGGCACGGTCTGTGGGCTGGGCTGGTCGAACCTCGAGGCCGAGGTCGCTTGCATCCAACTGGGTTACACGGGCGGGAACTACAAGGCACAGGGCTACTACCACGATTACGCGCACACGCGCGTGGAGGAGAAGGACCTGCCCATGTGGCTGTCGGGCGTGGACTGTGCGGTTGCGAGCGACACGGGGAAGCTACCTAAGAAACTCACCGACTGCGCGCACGACGAGTGGGGGCAGATACCGGAATTGTGCGATCACAGCGTGTATGCTGGAGCATCGTGCGAAGCGATAGGTAAGGGGGAAATACAGAGCAGACGTGATGACGTCAAAATGGTTCAGAAATATGTGAAGACAATCGCAGGCTTTCAAGCGCTCCTACTTTTCCTACTTTTTCCTACTTTTTTTACTCTCCTACTTATCCTACTTTTTTCCCCAAAACTCCTACTTTCTCCTACTTTTTTTTTAAAAACGCCGCGAAAAAAAATGCTATTGATCATATAAAATGCTGGAGTAGTGAGTAATCATTTCAGGTATTCACAGAAAGTGTGACTCTTCAGCACAAGAAAGGGTTCTCTACCAGCCAGAGTCTGCATATAACCAAGTTCAACCACACTACGTTGCATTTGGATTACTACATGGATGGGAACTCTCCTACTCAAACGCACGTGAGGATGATGCATCAGGTACAAAATGAAGAGATATTGATGAGGAGTACTAACTGATGAGTACAGACGAAAACTACTCAAAAAAAAATCAAACCCCGTGCATGTCCTACTTTTCTCCTACTTTTAGCTCTTTATATCCTACTTTTCTCCTACTTTTTCCTAAATTTAGCTCCTATTTTTCTCCGACTTTTTCACCATGGTCCACTTGAAAGCCTGCAATAGCAAAACCATAACGTAGTGCAGCTGCTGCTCTCTTATTGGTAGAAATAACCAGCTGCGACGCGCTGGGCCCGGTTCCACCGGGGGTTCCACACATATTTCTGAAGCAGAGTGACGTCAAAAACCATGCGAAACTCCACCACACGTTGTCATAACGCACAACTAAATAGAGGTCCATATAGGAAAAGTGCTATAAACATAAACTTTAAAAACTTTTAAAAATCAGGGAAATGATGGGACTGATAGGAACCATTATTCTAAAAATATTCTATGAAAAATGATTGTAATTATATGCCGCGAATGGTGTTGACGAATACGTGTTTAGGTCCGGCGTTAAAGTTAATGTCCGGACTTGATATTCACAGAATACAGGTTCCCCCTCCCCCCAACCCAGGGCGAAAACCCGCAAAATGTAAAAGTACGTTGTGCCTCTTGTCTCCATCGAAGCACGAGGAAAACTTTGCAATGAGTTTGCACAGGGTATTTTGCCCATCACCAGTATAATTCCTTGAATCAACACTGCCACTAAAGAAAACAATGTATAATTTACTGAAACAACTTATAAAACATTTAATAAATAAATTTTGAGAGTAACGCAATCCAACAAAGTTATTTTGAGCAGTTTGCATCGTTTAATCTTATGGAAGTTATATTAAAAAAAAAGAAACTTGATGTTTGAGATACATTATGTTCAAAATGGACAAATAAACACCATAGAATAATTTCAGCAAGTTATGGTGTTACTTTACGGTGATATTAGTATGGACATACCATGACACACTATTTTCATTTTTAAAGCAGTAAATGATTGTTTAGTAGTGCAATTTTACGGTTTTATATTGAGCGAGCATTTTTCAGAGATACTATACGGACATGAAAAAAATACGTATATAGATATTGTTTTCAGTTGGAAAGAATCTGGTTAAACGAAGCCACAGTCGATAAAGTGTTTGCAATTTTGTCACAATAGTGCCACTGATTTTGGCGTTTATGAGAACCATTTTGACATGGGAAAGGTTCACAATGGGCACCATTTTCGTGATTTTGTCCAAAACGGTGGTGAAAGCAAACTTTTTCCCGTCCAAAATGTGATCACTACAGCACCTAAATATGGTTCTGCCAAAATGGTTCAGCTATTTTGACCAAAAAATGGTTTTCAAACGAACTTCTTAATTTTCTTAGTAGAATCTGACCGTATTTTTATTTGTTTGTTTGTTCTTGCAGTTTTCAACAAGCCTGTTTTCAACTTTTTCGTCGTGGTCGCCCTTTCCATGATTGCAATTATGTTTATCATCCTGCTCAAAAACTTCTTGGACGGCAGGCGGGAGCGAATAAATAGATCTAAGAACCCGGAAATATTAATCCAGAGTGTAGATGCAGATGCATTTCCTGATAGAATCGACTAATTTTGTTGTGCGAGACACGTGGTTCGGGTGGTACGGCTGTATCCAGAGATTCGGTAGAAACGACGATGATGACGATGATGGTGGTTGTGGTGGTGGTGGTGATGGAGATTTGTACTGCGCCGTGCCTACCACATTGCCACACATCTTAGTTGTCATTATTACCACGACATTTGTCTAATGGCCTATGGATAGCGCTCTGGTGTTACAGGGAATAAATCCATTCTATGACGTTTGATCTGGCAACAAAATTGCTCCGACGATTATCTTATACACTAACATTAACCTCATACTTAACCCAATCCCTAACCCTAACCCTAACCCTAACCCTAACCTCTGAACTGGAAACCCAATGGCAACCTAGTTTGCAGGCACAAAACCTTGTCCGTCGTGCTACGCCAACTACAGGGTCTGAACAATCTGTGCTGCAGACTACCTACTTCCATAGGCCCTGTGTTATGGGTCCGTACAAAGTGCCCTAGTCAACAAGATTAGTCTTGGCGCAAGGCGCTGTGAAATTATAGTGCCAAATTAGAGTCTGTGCCTGCAGACTAATGGCAACCCTACTAACTCTTTGTCTTCTGAGATATTGTCACCAGAGCAACTGTCGCCGGAGCAAGTCTCGGGTCACCAAAAATTCCTGTCGGTACCCATTTAATAATCTGGGTCGAAAGAGACTAAAGTGGATAACGTGCCTTCTCTGCTGACATTGACACTGGACTCGTGCACAACCCTGTACATGTGAGTCAAGAGCAAGAACTGATACACCACAGTGATCCCAGTCTCCTAATAACCGGTCATCGGCCGATTTAGCCTCGCATTTGGCTGTCTACCACACAATCGTCAGTTTACAACCTTGTTATCCATCTACCAGTTAACCAGTTGCCTCCGGAGCCGGGTATATCCCGTGTATTAACTTTATGGGAGTCACAGAACCTCGTAGGCAACGGATTAAAAGAATAAACGGGTCAGATGAACTCCCACCTAGAGAAAAACAGCACGGAAAGACTTTGTCAGACATACATAAATCAAGGGCACAGATATGCGTCCTTGGCCTGGATGGCCTAAATGGCTTAGTGGATAAAGCGTCCGCCTCATGTGTGGAAGGTCGCGGGTTCGAGCCTGGCCGGTCGGGTCATACCAAAGACTTTTAAAAACTGGTACCTTCTGCTTTCTAGTTAGGCGCTCGGGATTCTAGAACAGAGAAGGGTAATATTAACATTTATGTTGTGCAGGGCCCGCTGGAAAAGCAGTCTATCAGACTGAAGTGGCTACCCTGGGGTGAATAAGACGTTGTTGTTGTTGTTGATGTTGTTATTATTATTATTATTATTATTATTATTATTATTATTATTATTATTATTATTATTATTATTATTATTATTATTATTATTATTATTATTATTATTATTATTATTATTATTATTATTATTATTATTATTATTATTATTATTATTATTATTATTATTATCAGTTGTGGTTGAGGAAGTTTACGTATATATAAAGGTCTCAGAAACCCTGCCTGAACTACTTACTCTTTAGTCCATTAAGAGGACCTACAACCTAAAGTTAGTTGTTAATGAGTATTTGTATCTGAATGTAATGTGTTTTGGGTATCCATTTCACCACCAACTGATTACGAAAATTTATGATTTTAGTATTATGTTACCAGATTTAGACATTACTCGATTCAAGAGGAAACGTTATGAAGGTACGAAACAAAATGTTCCTTGGAATTCAATGGGCGCGAATGAATTCTTTGAGCAGGAAGTTATGTGAAGTATGCATGTGAACTTATTGGAGTGTCACTCATTAATGGACGGGATCATCAATGCAACACTTGGACGTAGTTGGCGCTCTCCCATCAACTGCGCCAGAGCCCTTATTATAAAGGGCTCTGAACTGCGCCAGACCTGTACGGCTCTGAACTGCGCATGTAATAAAAAAAAATAGGACATTTTTGACAATAAAGTCATTTTTTTAGATTTTTTTTTAGAAATTTAGAATTTCCTTCAACACAAGATCTACAAAGACAACATAATTCTTGCAATCAAAACAGGGGCGGGGTCAGGGTGAAATTTCGGGGGGAGGGGCAAAATCCGTCGGGAAAATTTCGCGTCAAAAATTGTTTAAGGCTTAAGTCGCAGCAGAAATGTCGCTCAGTGGGGGGGGGGGATGCTAGGGGATAATTTTGCCTTCTCCCCCCCCCCCCAAAAAAAAAAGCAAAACATCACGGCCAAGTTCGCGGCAAAATAGCAGGCGATAAGTCGCTCGGGAAAATATGAGGGGGGCGAAATTTTCGCAAAACACTAAAATACCCGTAATTTGTATTATTTTGAAAACAATACTAGTATATAAGGGCGGCTGCCCCTGCGCCCCCCCCCCCCCCACCCGCGGCGCCGCCCCTGCATTAACATACAAAAGGGGAATATACTGCATTTAGCTTTTTATATCATGATGGAGATGGGAAATTGTCATAGAGATACATGTTTGTATACATGTATCTCTATGGAAATTGTTATTTAGCGCCATCTACGACCAGGTGCTGCATTAACGATATTCTCAATTCACTAATTTCTTCTATGTTTGAATAAGGGACTATTTATTTTATTATTTTTTTTCTCATAATTTGTGTCTATTGGCCTATGCGAACACGAGGTGTGTCTGCGGTATGCAAAATGTTAAAACCGAAAATACAAGCTTGTTTGACTTCCTTTTGTTATTTTCTGATTTTATACACATCAGTTTACTAAACTTGTAAATAATGTCTATTTAATTTGGAATCATATTTAATCACATGTTTAATGAGAATCCACATAATGAAAAATGTATCTTATCTTGGCCCTAATACATACCCAGAGGAAAATATCTGCTGAGATGTGAGAACTGCGGTAACTATCATTGTACCATTTTACCACTGATGGGGAAAAATTATCATACACCTTTTTTTTTTCTTTAGGAAGGTTTCATGCAAAATAGCAAAGACATTTCTCTCCCTCTTTATGAATGTCCGAAAATCGTGGCCTATAATATTTGGAGGTTGTCTTGATTTTTTCCAACATGAATTGGCTCATCATCATTAATACGTAATTATTCCGCATCATTTTGGTGTGGCGCCTTCTACGGTGGTAGTCTCTACGTTACTGTATTGTGCAATAAACATGATTGTCCTTGCCAAGAACGTAATTATATAAATAAAAAAAATGCGCTTGTATAAAATTCATGGCGAAATTTGAGTTATTTATAAAAGTCTTTACCAGTTCACGATAATATATTGGTAAAAACTGCATATGTAATGTTGTTCAGATTTGTCACCATGACAACGACGGCGATAAAAAAAACAATGCTATTAACTGCTGTCGTCAGTCTGCATGTAGATAGGTGAAATAATTTATTACATGGGTTTGATAATTACTAAATGAATGAGGTCACAATCAAAAACAAAAGCTCTGGTGAATATGGTGGCCTTGTGCATTCACATAATGTCATACGAACAGAACTGCTCATTTTATTTGCTTACTTTTGTATCATTTGCCTTAAAATATAACTATATATTCGGCTTTATATTTTTTGATATGCTATTTTAGTATTTTGTTCAATTACTGCATTCATGAATTTTGTCATATCATAATGTATTATAGTTATTTGAAAATTGTGATTATTTATTAACAATGGTATATTGATCGTTTTGTATCGTGTTCAATTTATGTAATATATTTACTTTGATGATGTTTAAAATGCAGAAAATATATAGATAAAACAAAATAAACAAACGAAACTGGAGGTTTGTATTCTAGCCCATGTATTTTTTCGGACTCTAGTGTTGTAATTTTAAGAACACCGAGTTACTCCTTTATTACAGCACAACAGACAGACATATACAGACACTCATACACTCCATACACATAATTTATGTAAACATATACAAACATACAAACATGCATATGATACACTTTCGTATCAGGCTTGTGAACAATTAATCAACAGTACTACCACAACCACCACCACCACCACTACCACCACCACCATCACCGCCACCACCACCACCACCGCCATCACCGCCACCACCACCACGACCACCATCATCATCTTCATCATCGACATCATCATCATCGCCATCATCATCATCGTCGTCATCGTCATCGTCATCGTCATCATTTCTATTATCACCACCTCATCATTACCATCATCATTGTTATTATTATAACATCTATATTATCCTCTTCCCATCATCATCATCATCATCTGATCGTCTATATCCTAATCGCCATTTTGTACCGTTACAGTGGACGAGGATTTTTTCTCTTTTTTTCTCTTCAAAGAACCGTACAGTTCAGTTACTTCTCAGCAATTTACTTTATTGTATCCAGTGCTTGTCTCAGCCAGGTTTGCTTATGGTATTTCAGTATAATATTACTGAATCCTGAAAATGTTGGATTCAGAGGATGTTCAACAAATTCTTTCATCAAAAATGTTACTGTAGGAAATCATTATCATTTAATTCTTATCTGCTAGATGGTTTGATATTGTAGCCAAATATTTTCTGTCTCCTAAATCAAACTCTAATGGAATTCTGAGAACAATTTTAAGTTGATTCCAGTCCAAGTGTGTTGTTATAGTTATGTTGTCATTATTGAAAATTAAGATCTCCTGGCACTGTCGGTATGATTGAACCAACCGAGTTACGGATTTTTCCCTTTAAAAGTAATGTAAAAATTTCATTTATTTTTGGTAAATTATTGATTGGAAACTACTGGCATTGAGTTATGAAGTTACAAAGGCGATATTGCATTATGTTTAATACAAATTTCCCCTCACGATAGCACTTAATATGATTACTGTCATTAATGTTGAAATGATCCACTGTGTGATAATGGGTCGCTATAATGTAGAGGATATGTTGTGATCGAACAGTGCCACAATAGCGTGGAAACAAACAATTATTCATGTAGCTTGGCTCATATCCAGCCTATCAGACACTCTTTCTTCTTTGTCAAAATAAAAAACACTCAACTTATTATCGAGAGCCTTGGCCAATGGCCACTACTTATAACAAACATTATAAACTACAGCGTTGTTATTGCTTTTATTGTGCATAAGAGCGAGGACCCTTCCGGAAAAATCCTGTGCCAATTTATTCTGTCTTGCCGATTTTGCCATTATGATCAGTGAAATTTGTGATACAATTTTTCTATGTGTATATCATTTTCACGATGTATATGTTATAGGTACTGGTAAGGAGTGTTTGATAGTGGAAAAGGTGGGGGAAAGGGTGCCTTGGGCATAAAATGCAACCTAGATAATGCATATAGGAAAAAATATGTATGAAAATATTTCTCCAATCAGACTTCCCCAACTTCATAAAGAAGATAAATATACGCGTATATAATTCAAAAAGCGTAACAAAAATATATATAGGGTGACCCTTTTTAAAGCATACATGTATGCACTTGTTGTTAATATCTCGTGTCATGATAAAAAGCTCTTTTGCGTTTTGAGCCCTGACACTCTTACGCAGCCTCTTTATGCCGATTTTATGCCGCCAATACATTTGTCATATTTCATGTATGAGATTGGGTTTGAATGATATTTTAAGCAAATGAAGTGGGAATCTATATCGATGTTCTAAATGTTGGCTTTTCAAATATATTCAATTATATTATTGCGTAGACATTAAATAAACTCCATTTTGACATCTCCCGTAAGTACAAAATATAAACTTAGAAAGGGATTCTTAAAACTAGCAATCGCTATACTGATATACATGGACCAGAACTTCAGTAGATGCAACGTTAACCATACAGTCAACCGGTTTTGCTGTAATGTGGTATTTTTTATTTGATTGATTACACTAAGTTATCATTTGACGATTTTGCCATAGCTTACAGCGTTTTTAGATGGTGCCATCAAAATCTATTAATAATTAGATTATTTATATACATTCAGCGTTGGAAAAATGTCAAGGTTGCTAAAAATTACGTTTTTTCCTATGCAATTTATTTTATGCCATTTGTTGTGTCAATTCCAATGTTCCCGCGATTTTTGTTTTTGTAATTAAGCAAATTAAGCAAAGTGATTTTGCGATATTATCTTCTTTTGCTAAATATGGTGGTTCTTGTGAACCATTGCTTCAGATATCAAACAAATATCAAATAAGATTTGTACATTAAAATATCTGTACACATTCCACTTTCTGTACTTAAAAGGTGAAGAAAAAACAAATGCATAAAAGACCTTCAATTTTGAAAGTGATAACAATATAAACCGTACAATCGAAACGAACAAAACATTCTACCTTGAATGCCTTGTTTACAATTTTATGAACAAAATAAAATCAGAAACGTCGAATGGAATAATTTCAATTAACTTAAACGAATCCTCCCTACTTTATCCAAGCTTCCCACATACCTTCATACTTTCCTGGCTTAAAAACAAATGTAATGACATTTATTTATATACTTATTTATATACGTTATCTACTAAAGGCCTCCGCACACTATGCGATCCGATTTCGACCCGATTCCGATTCGACGAGTTTGTCGAGTCGGGATGTGTGCGGTGCTTCCGATCCGACTTGCGATTTATCCTCGTGGCGACTCACTGCGAGAATACCTTTTGCGCATATTGCTCGATTATTTTGGTATATTTCTACTATAGTTCAGTGAAATAAGGGTGAAATAAATGGGACAAAATATTAATATTAAACTTTATGGTTTCTTCTTAGTCTTCCTACCTAGTGTATCATTGAGTTTATGTAGCTATACATGAATTGATAAAATCCCACAAACATTTGTTTTGTTTTGTTTTTGTTTTTTGGAGGGGGAGGGGTCGGGGAGGAGTGAACATTGTATTCGGAGGGGGAGTGTGTAAATGGGTGTTTATCTGTGATAATTTAATAGTTTTCAATTTTTCAAGTTCATCGTTCTCCGGGAAACCCATCAACAATGATTCCAGCAGCCTGTAATAATCATGCCTGTCGTTTTAGTTACTTATTTTCATAATTATTACAATAAGTAGGCCTATGCCTATTCCTATCATTTAGTTAACTATACTGTAGTTTGAAACGAGAGAATGCTGAACAAAATGAAAACAAAGAAAAACGTGCTTCTGATGGTTGTTACATTTTTTAGATTTATTTGTATAGACGACCTTAAATAAGTTACTTCAGAAACGATGACACAAAAGTAGACAGACATGCAGTAATTCATCATCCTCGACAAAAGAACAAAAAGTTCTATTTTTTCAAATGGGCTTTACCATTCTCATAAAACAAAAGTGTGAGGATTCATTGAAAAAGCAAGCGAATAGGGGTCTTCTATCATTAATAATAAAAATAAATGAACACAGAAATAAGGGTTAAGGATAGTAATACTTATAACAATTATTATTATTATTATTACTCCTATTATTATTATTATTATTATTACTCCTATTATTATTACTATTATTATTATTATTATTATTATTATTATTATTA
>JZLH01S0457745.1:9021-23521 GCA_001188425.1 Eucidaris tribuloides | reverse complement strand
ATTGTTTTTTCATGAAATTTACTGCAGACCATTTAAAAACCAAAATTAACTGAAAATTTAATATGAAGGTCAATTATAATAGAAAATGACCTTTTTATGAATTTCAAGATATCGGACAAATTCCGTTGACTTTGTACACAAATAACATAAATGAGCCATTTTTCGGCCATTTTTGGTATGACATTGTCTCAAGAAAAGTCATGGGGCGTCGCGATACTGTACCCGTTTGTCTTGAATTTGGTCTCAACAGTTGCACAAGACTTCAGAGAAAAAGTCATAGACTTGTGCGGTATTACCATTGTGCATTTCAAAATAATTGTGCGAAACGTCGAGGGGGGCATCATGGCCCCCCTCCCCAGTCCTTTTAGGGTTAAATGCCTAAATTTTAAGACTGATTTCATCCTGTAATTGTCATAGGTAGTAAAGGTGTATCAATATGGTTATCTGACCAGGCATCGACCTTCAAAAGTAAAACCAGTTATGAATCTGTCATTAAGGTTATATAGAAGTGTAAAGTTCATAAGTTCATTTCACTCACCTCTCAAGTGCAGTTGGTATATTATGGAAGGTCATCCAGACTTACCGGGGGAGAAAGTCTGACCTCTATCCAGTGAATTGAAATGCGACGAATGCAGGTCAGTCTGGGGGGCAAGGTTTGATTGTGAGTTGTGTCAGTTAAGATAGGAAGGAATATACATCTTTTCAAGTGTTTTTCCTCCTTGTGAACACTAATACAGAAGACAGTCTGACAAGTTCATGCTCACAGGATTAACTGAAAATCAACAGCGAATACAATATTATGACAGGCAATCTTGATCTAGGTTATTCGAAATCGTCCGGATATTGAAACCTGGTCGTTGGGTAGCAAAATAACCTTACTATTACTGTAATTGGTAGGCATTTGATTCTGACTTGTTCATTTCAAGGAGAAGGCTTCTATACTACTATTGAGTGACATGTTCAGAATACCATCTATTCATAGGTCATTTGAAAACGTTGATGTCATGTTCTTTTGTGAGTACCCCTTCTTATCTTCATTAGGTAAGGAGCATTCTAATGCCTTTGCTATGTTTACATCCAATTTTCTGTTTGACTTTAGTCTGCCAAAAGAATTGCTCCAACCATGGCCATTGTGATGTCTACACCAAGAAATGCGTCTGTGAAACCTTCTGGATGCAGAATTTCTTCCGGGTCAAATTTGGAGACGGGGAGAGTAATTGTGGTAAGATATTTTTCAAATGTCAGCTATCTTTTTTTCCAACTCAAAAGACAGGGAAAGGGGAGAATCAATTCATACCAGAACCAAAGAATATGAATCTATAGCATTTATTTTACAAGCCTTATACTGGTTGCCTGTCCATAAATGAAGAATATTTCAAATCGCAATGTTTTAATGATTTGGGTTCAGAATATCTTACTGATTTGCTTACCAAATATGAACGTGGTAGAAATCTAAGATCATGCCCAAAGTATTTATTTGTAGTACCGACTATTGGTACCAATTACTATGGTAAACATAGTTATTGTCATGCTGCACCGTCACTGTGAAACCAGATCCCCTCTCATGTCAAACATGCTGACACAGTGGAAAAGTTTTAAGACATAGGCTAACATTGTCCAGAAACAGTGATTTTCCGTTTAAAAAAATGGTCTTTTCCGTTTCTGGAAACCTGTAATTCCATTTCAACTTGATTTAAAATTGGAAATTCAATTTTGTTGAAGAAAATGTACTCAGCAAAAACATGAATTCTTTTTTGCAAACTTTTCAAGAATTTTTAACATGAAAAGTATAAGAACCAAACCGATTTTCCATTTGAATTTCTGGTAAAATGGAAAATCACTGTCCCTAATTGTGCCGCTTCAATTTCATAAAAATTGTCAAACTGTGCTTTCTGAGTTACATAGTAGTGCTGAAATGGACAAATAAAAACCTAGAATACAAAAGTTTAGAAAGTTATGCTGCCACTGGGAAGATATGCATAAATAAACAATTTCCTCTGCTGTAGAGTATACAAATGCCTAGATGTACACACAGTTAGTGAAATTGGCATGGTGAATCCAGTCAACCTGAGTACTCACATAGATTTTCACTTTTTTAAAGCACTAAATATTCATTTTGAGATATAATTTTTTCTGGGCTTCAGTTTTAGACCGTATCAAAGACACTTAGAGCATGGAGAATAATTTAGCTCACAATTTTTGTGTGGCCCACCGAGGTGGAGGGAGACTAAGAGATCACTTTGGTGTCTGTCCGTGACGCTTACATAAACATGAATAACTCTGTGCTAAACACTTCAATTTTAATTAAACTGGGATGGAAGATTGATCATACAAATTTTCTTATTTAGTTTGTGAAAGTCACCAAAACCTCACAGGTCACTGGCAGAGGTCAATGATATTTTTAAAGTGCAAGTTTAGTTTTGGTAATTTTTTGTTATTTGAAAGCTTTACCGGTATGACCAAATGTCATATCATGCCAATAACAGATTTGAATGTCTTTCGTGTTTTTTTTAAATTAATTAATGAAAAATCTTGGAGGGGGGGGGGGGACCCCGGAGATTTTCGATAATATTTTACATAATAGCACCCAAAGCGTTTATAAGGTGTTAAGGTTATCTGAATTCTACCTCAGCAGAAAGATCAGAGTCTGAAGGACACCAAGAGGTCAAAGGTCACTGGCAGAGGTCAACAACGTTTTTGAGCCCAATGTAAAGAAGCTGGGCGAGACACATTTTGGCTATCGCTTTGTTAAAGTGAACCAATACCCTATAAATCAATTTTGTGTACAACTAGAATACACTACAAATAACCGCAATTCAGTTGTCTTAGCCTGTGATGTAATCCATGTTAATCAGATCATAATGTATACAATATTTGGGCACTTGTGCACCGATTTCTATGCATGCGTGTTCTGGCGATACGCGTACGTTTTTGCTTAACTATTGAAGTTCAGTATCGATATTGGTCGATACAATGAATGTGTGTGTTAATCATCGAGACGTACGTGGACAAATTATCGATAGTATGATCGATCAATTAATAGAATCGGTTGATTGACTAGTCTAGTCCAAGTCGTCTTTGTTTTTACATACTGTTTGAAATTTACATTCAAACCCCAATAAAGAAAATTGGAGTGATCACGAGTGCTAATACATTGCGGAGGACATGCCATAAATATATTCTACATAATATAGCAAACAAATTATCCAGGGTATTGGCACACTTTAAAATTGTGGTCATAGTTAGCCAGTGGCTTTAACAGGGTTCCCACAGTCATGGAAAATCCTGGAAAATTTGTGGTCATGGAAAGTCAGGGAAAAGTCAGGGAATTTGGAAAATTTGTGAAAAGTCATGGAAAAGTCATGGAAATCTGTTTTCAAATTTCTGTGGGAACCATGTAGTAAGATAGTGGGTGGAACGGATGGCTTTGAGGGGAGGTGGAGGCCATCATAACATGTCTGATTTTGGAAACCGTGCCATAAAGGAAGTCATGGAAAGCAGCAATTTAGTCATGGAAAAGTCATGGAAATCTGTTTTCAAATTTCTGTGGGAACCCTGTTTAAGTCATGACGTAAAACCTTCATTTTCACTGATAATTAATAACGGTAAAATATATAAAATAAAACTCTTTAGAATGTTTGACGGAGATGCCACATTTTTTTTTCTTCCTGAATATCCTATTTTATTTTTTCAAAGCGCGTAGAGACCCTGTCAAGGGTATTATGCGCTATTTAAGAACGTGATGTTATTACTATACCAAGCCGCTACTTTACGGCCCATAGGACAAGGTTCAAGGATCTACCTCCATTTGACTGCCAAACTGCCCAAATTAAGAACTCATGTTTTCATAACAAAAGATATGTTTTCTAGACTAAAAGTGGTAAATTCATTTCTGTAGTCAGAAATGCTTTATATACTTCAAGTTTTTTTAGATATCATAGAATTTATTGGTGTGTGTATGTTGCAATGTAGCTACTGGGCAAATGTCTCTGTTCCAGATCATGCAGCTTTCTTCGTCTCCAGAGTATACTCTTTTTTCCAACTTTTTCTATCTCCAGAGAGACTCACTCGGCCTTAAATCAGGACGCATAAGTCTAAGTCAAAGCAGTAGATATTAGTTTCCTTATCAATATAAGATGCATTAATCTAAATGTGTGGAAGCCAGACTAGGACATATCTGAAGTGCCAAAAAAAAATTATTTTAAAAAAATATGTAGTCTTACCATATCAGAAATCTAATCACTTCGATATTTTGATAAGGAGTACAATATTTTCTGTGTCCACCGAAAAAAAAGCCATCCAATATTATCATTATTATCTAAATCCACTAAAAAATTATCAAATTAGAAATTAAACAGAATCCTCTCCAAATCATCGAGTCTGCCAATGGCTGCCCACTGATTTTTTAATTCTTCGTGAAACAATGTGTTATTCTTTGTATCTATATGAATTCACATCTTTCTCTTAATTTGGTAAATTAAGCAAAACAATCACATCAGACATGTCAGAAGTAACAATATAATGTGATTCATTCAAAATGGTTAGTTGTACATTGTTTAAGTTGAATACTAGATTAACTCATTAGCCATTTTGTGAATGAATTAGCTCCTGAGCGCCTAACAAGCAGCCGGGCTAGGAATACTCCCCAGGGAGTGCAGGTGGCGCACAATAATGTGCAGGCTTGATATGGGTCCAATGATCAGGGGGTAATGTGTGACATCGTGTGAGCATTGTTCTACAGTGGTACAAGACGATAAACCCTCACCTCTACCTTTTACCTTTTACAAGCAAATACGAAAGTTCCCGGATGCGTACAACATTTTTCTTCAATGTACAACATTTTCCGATGTACCCTCTTGTCTAACCACAGTGCGTATACGCGCATTCCTTTGCGCGCAGGATACGCGTTAATATAACGGCTCTTTAAACTCCCTATTTAGATAATAATGTACAATAATAGTGTGTTTTGTCTGTTTCCAGACTGGAGTATCCTGTACGTCATCATCGTTTGTTTCCTGGTGCTGGTCACTCTAGGAGCATTCATCTGGTTACTGACCTGCTGTATTGCCAGGTAAGCATGGGGGTATGGGCTTAGCAGGACAACTCCCAGGGAGGACTACTCCCCCTGAGGACAGCTCCTCCAGTGGGCAATCCCTTGGAGCACTACTCCCCCATGGACAACTCCCCCAGAGGACAACTCCCCAGAGGACAATTCCCCCATGGACAACTCCCCCAGAGGACAACTCCCCCACAGGACAACTCCCCCACAGGACAACTCCCCCAAAGGACCACTCCCCCAAGGGAAACTCTGGTTTTTAAAGTTGGAAACATTGCAAAACCTCTCTGGGGGAGTTGTCCTTGTGGGGGGGGGGAGTTGTCCTTTGGGGTAGTTGTCCTTGGGGGGAGTTGTCCTTGGGGGGAGTTGTGGTTGGGGGGAGTTGTCTTCTGTGGAGTGGTCCTGTGGGGAGCTGTCCACTAGGGAAGGGGTCCTTCCAGGGACCTGTCCTTTGGGGATTTGGCTTCCGGCGAAGTAGTCCTAGACCTGTATGGGTGAGATTGACAGGTATGCTAAATGTTCAGGTAAAAGCCAGATTCAGGGCCTAAAGGTGTATGGGAGTCCATGTTCTAGGCTTTTTTGGGGGGGGGCATGTGTGATGAAAAGGAGACAATTGTGAATGATATTCAGGCCTGTTCTTGAGGCCTAACTGATAACCATTAATATAGATCAATATAGAAGAAATATCACAACTTTTAGCTAATGCCAAGCACACTGTTCTGTTTTGTATCTCCTTAGATTGAAACGTAACTCTACAAAATCCCTGACTGATCTGATAAGGTATTTGCCCTCTTTTAGTTGCTTCTTAACCAAAAACCTTGTGTTTGTCCTCTGTATTGTCTACTTCTGCACAAACCTTGAAATGACTTTAATTGAACATAGCTTGAACATCGACTTCAACATGACCTAAAAGTGAGTTGCTCACGACTTGCTCATATCATGCAAATAACACATGACTTGTATATGACTTGTATATGACTTGTATGTGATTTACTAACGATTTTTTACATACTGTATACGCTATATATTTCGTGTCCATATATTTTTGCGATTTTGCTTCAAGACAGGGAATTCGCGAGAGTATATTCACGATTTTATTGTATTTGCATTCACTTTGTACACAAATGTCAGGAGGTAAACATTTTTGCATTCAGTAAGTCGTGAAATTCATGAGAACAAAACCACCATAAAATGTTCAGCATATACAGTAATGCACATGACTTGCTCATGTCTTGCATATGACTTGCTTATGTCTTGCATTTGACTTGCACATGACTTGTACCTGACTTATACCTGACTTGTATCTGACTTGTACCTGAGTTGTACCTGACTTGTACCTGACATGTACCCGACTTGTACCCGACTTATAACCCAAATTGTACATGACTTGTACATGACTTGTTCCCAACTTGTACCTGACTTGTACCTGACTTGTACCTGTCTTGCACATGACTTGAACTTGACTTGTACCTGACTTGTACCCGACTTGTACCCGACTTATAACCCAAATTGTACATGATTTGTACCTGACTTGAACCTGACTTGTACCCAACTTGTTCCCAACTTGTACCTGACTTGTACCTGACTTGTACCTGTCTTGCACATGACTTGCACATGACTTGAACTTGACTTGTACCTGACTTGTACCCGACTTGTTCCTGACTTGTACATGACTTGTACTAGTGTTGAACGACTAAGTCGCCAGAAGTCGGAGTCATGACTATCATTGAGGAGTCGCGACTCCGACTTTAGAAACGCAAGAATCGACTCCATGCAATCACATATGTATGCTATATAAACCAGTCAAAACATCGATGACAATGTGTGGGACTATGGCAAAAAGTCAATTTTTGAATGATCGTAATCACAGTTGAAAGTTGAATTTAATGAAATCATTGAAGGAGGACACTGAACAGTCATTGCATAGGCTGTAGTGTGCTTCCTTTTACCTATTGATCATGCCGACATAACTGAATACTGAGAGTCGGCAAATAGTCAGAGTCGCGACTTTTGATCGGCGACTAGTCGACTCCCCAAAAACCTGGAGTCGTGCAACACTAACTTGTACATGACTTGTACCCGACTTGCACCCGACTTGTACCCGACTTGTACCTGACTTGTACCCGACTTGTACCTAACTTCTACCTGTCTTGCACAATGACTTGAACTTGACTTGTACCCGACTTGTACCCGACTTGTACCTGACTTGTACCTGACTTGTACCCGACTTATACCCGACTTGTACCTGACTTGTACCTGTCTTGCACAATGACTTGAACTTGACTTGTACCTGATTTGTACATGACTTGTCTTAATCCTGCCATGTGTTCCTGTCTGCGGCCGAGATCTGAAGGGGAGTCAAATTGACCCCACCCCCCAGGTAAAAACCTGATTTGAATAGCCTAGTTGAAACAGGATTAAGATAGTGCTAATAATTTCACATACATTTTGATATCTGATTTACAGTGTCAAATTCCTCCGCTCACTGTGTACTCTACACATGGGATAATATTAATATTATACAGAGCTGGACCTTTGATATTAATGCATATAATGTGTGTATTCATTGAAATTCAGGATCTGATCTTAAGATTTATATTCTGTGTTCCAGTAACCTTTCTGACCATTTTGTGGTGCCCATTTATTTTAACCAACTTTTTGTGGGGTTTTTGGTGATGGGTTTTTATGTGCCAGCCCAATGCCATCGGGTGTATGTGTCATTTTCTGTCTCAAAAGGCGATAAACTGGTATATATTTGCACATCAGCATTAAATGCCATTGATGTTTTCACTGATTCTCTTGTCCCATTTTCACAGCACTGTTAAGATATATGATGACCAATGTGTTGTTGTCACATGAATGTTTTTGTCCAAATCACTTAAAGGTAAATGACATGATTGGGGGTAGTCCTCAACTTGGGCTGAAACCACTCTAGAATCAAGTACACTATGCAAGGATTCTCCTGTGAAAATCTTGTAGTCAAACGCTGGCTCATTCTAAAATAACTAATGTCAATATCCCTCACAGCTGGCAAACTTGCTGTGTGGCTGTCTATGGGGCCTATTTTCATCGTGCCCTGATAGAATTAGTGTTCATGCTTGATTTTAAACAAATTACAGACAAATCCTTCCAGTTGGGAGATCTACTCCAGTTGGTGTATAGTTGGTCTATATTTCAACTGATTTGGTTCTTGAGGCATTTTGAGGTGTTCCCAATCATGTCACTAACCTTTAATTCTAAATGGTCATTTCATTGGGATGGTGGCAGGGAGAAATAATTGAGAGATTACATTTCAACGATATAATGGATTCAAATAATTGTCGGGTTTCCGGAGATGTACAATGCAGTGTGTCCCAGAAAAAATGGTCCAATCAGAAATTATTTGTTTAGAACATGAAAATCATATACAACCTAGTCAAATTGGGTATTGTCATAAAGCTAAAATAACATACTTTTCAGCTCAATTTATTTCATCTAATTTGGTTGTGTCAATCATGAGATATATTGAATTTTCTGTAATGACGCAAAATCGTGTTTGTCCCGGTATACTGTATGTGCCGTACATGTGCATACAGTTTCTGAATATTGTTTAACTAAGAAACTTATAATGAGAGTGTGAAAGGTACTGTGTCTAATTATTCGATTAAGCTGACCAAATAGATTTTTCAGGTTGTACATTTCTGATTTGGCAGTACAAAGGAGGTACATAACTTTGACAAAAGGGCCAAAATGCAGATCATTTTGATGTCCGTGTGAATACAGTCTGGTAAACAGAAGACATGAACATGTGCAATGTCATTTCAATGCCGAGTAAGGGCTGTTTGTATCTGATTTTTTATTTACTATGTACAGTTCGAACTCGATTAACCGGCTATGTTGGGACCAGCAGCCATCCGGATAAGTGATATGGCCGGATAAGAGAGATAATGTACAAACACAGTATAGGGGGAGGTACACATGCCATATTAGTTGTTGTAAACAACCCAAAGACCATGCACAAATTCCAACAGACCTCCCACAAATGACACTTTATTTACACTCCCTGATAATCAGCATGTTTCTGTGTACACTTCTGATAAAGGTGTATCAATTACACGTAATGACTGATAAGCCCATTGTCCGGATAACAGAGATCTCCGTATAATCGATGGCCGTATAACCGAGGCCCAACTGTAATCAGAAATAAACATTTTGAAAGAAAAAATGCATTTCTTTTTGTTTTACTATTGATTTTTGTAATTCAGTTATTATGAGTTCTGTAAGTAATAATACCACCAATTCAGTTGTCATTATGACCAATACACAAAAGTGGGACAAACGTGATTTTGCCTGACTGCACAAAAGTAATAACTTTTGACTTATAAAAGCAAATTGAATGGGATTAGGTTTATCAGAAAGAATTTAATTTGATACCAAATACACGCACCTTTTAAGAAGATTACATGCCTTAAATATTTTTCTCCCGATTGGACCATTTTGGGGGGCCACACTGTATAAGTCATTTAATTAGATGCCTGAAGCATACTTCCGCCAAGTGATGTTTGAAGAGGATATATAGGAATCGGTGCACGGTTGTGAGGGTGGGCGGGCAGGCTGTCTTTTTCAAAGCTTGCAGATCAAACTACTTCCTTAATTTTTTACCAAGCTCATGAGATTTGGTACACACATTTTTCTTGGGATTGTCGTTGTACCGTGTTTTTTCAAGTGTCAAAAACTGCATTGCCATGGGAATGGCATATTATGGCAATAAGTCGGGGACGTGATGGGGCGGGGGTATTAACACGTTAGAGACGATTTGATTTCACTACAACATGCATTTTCCATAGAACCCAACACGAGTTAACTCGTACTTAGTCTCCAACGGGTTAATCACCTTCTGTGATATTTCTAGTTTCATTGATGACCATGTTCAATGCCACCATGTTAAAGTGGAGAGGTGAAGCAGTGAGGGTCTTCATATATATCTGAAGAAATAATTGTAAACTTCTTGATGGCAGACAATTTTGTTATTTTATGCCTCCGCAAGGAAGTTGCCAGAGGCATCATGTTTGTGTGTCTTGTATGCGTGCATCCATCTGTCCATTTGTCTGTGCATTACCGGTTCTTGTTACTGCAATAACTTAAGAACAGCTGATCAGATTTGATGTGACTGTTACCAAGTATATGTATCATGAGGTAACAATGAAGTTTATTGTATCCGGGCAAGTCCAAGCTATTTTTTCGTGGTAACACGTGGGACATCAGAGGCAGAGGGACATTAATGTTAATTTATTCATCGGTAACACGTGGGACCATTGGTCCCACGTGTTACCGATGAATAAATTAACATAATTTAATTAAAAAGTGACCGATTTTAATTTTTAGCTCATCCGGCCCGAGAGCCCGATGACTTATGCCATGCGTGTTGGCGTCCGCGCCTTTTCCGTCGCCGCTTCCCCGCCGTCTCCGGCCCGTCGTCTCCACATGTTTTGAAAATGCTTCTCTTCGTCATTTCTCAACCACTTTGATTCTGATTGTTTCATAGAATAGGGCTAGGTGGGATTAAACTTACACAGACTGAAATTCATAATTTTTAATTAGCAAATTTATCGGAAATCCACAAAAATGCTTCTTCTCCTCCATTTCTCAACCGATTGATTGATTGCTTATTTGGATGCTGATATGCAAATAAATCTCACACAGAATTTGAAATTATACTCCATTTGATTAATATGGAATATGCAAATTTATTCCCCAAAAAAAAAATTGCTGCTTTCTCCTCACATTCTGACCGATTCATTGTTGGTTTGACGATCAGGCTATGGGCTCAAGACTCTACACAAAATTGGAAAAATCAATTACAAATTAAAATAATCACATATGCAAATTTATGGCAAATTAATTCAAATCACAAATAATTAAAAAAAATTGCTCTTTCATTCATCTTTCAACAACTTGGATTATTGCTTTATCTGTAAGCTAGCTGTACACTAAAAACTGACCAGAATTTAACCGTTCCCATAAAATTATGGAATTTATGCAAATTTATCCAAATAACAAAATTATTTCAGTTCTATTCATATCAACAGTACCATTAATTGTTCCACTTCAAATTCTTTCCCAACACAAAAATCAGTAATGAGCCCCAAAGGATCCGGAGAATCAATATAATTCATGTAGTTTATATTATTTTTATAATAATTTTTCAGTTCCTTCCAGGCATGAAACACATATTTCCACCGAATCTTTTTTATATCAGTTCTTCCGGTACACAAATTAATCGTTCACCAGTATAAAATTGTACCACAATGAAATTTCGGATATATAGTGCGAGATCCGATAGCCTACTGTCATTGACTTCCCTATTTCATTTGGTAAAACCTATACCTATTAGAAATACCCATGATTGGGTCTCACACAACATAGCGGAAAAGGCCCTTTTGCAAATCTGATTCCACTTTACACCGCAAAAATCTTGGCTGCCCTCGAACTCTTTCGAGGATACAGGATTGCTCGTTCCCCGCGTGGCAGAGATTTCCGTACGCTCAAATTACCCCCATTCTCTCCGATCATTCAATATTGTAAACATTAGTAAAGAATCAACGCACTATGTTGGTGGCGCCCTCGCTTGTCCGCTTGTAACAAAAATACATTTCAGTCTCTTGTGTGCCTGACACTGCCATTCTTGACATTTTTTTTTTCAAATTGATAATAAGATATCAACCTAAACACTATAACGTTTGGGTGAGCCCAATGTTCTCCTTTTACAGTCAAAGGTCAAAACCTGAAAGGTCTATAATTCTGCAAAAATCTGTCATTTTTTCAATTACTTTGTTGTTACCAAGGATCAAACATTGCCGTATAGTATCGGTCATCTACAGATGAGGCGCCAATTAGGTTATGGCGCCCTCATGTTCCGATGGGACCATCACATTAACGTGTATAATACTACGCAATTGCGTTTGTCCGATTTATTCAAACTTCTTGGGGTTATTGGGGGGGTTCATCTGCGTACAAAAGTCAAGGACGGCCCTCATTGTCCGACATTATAGAATTCTGTGATCGCTCTAACTGCTGCATGTTCTCCTCGATCATCTGTCAAATTTGTATGCAAGGTATATGGAAAGGAAGATCTATGTTTTGGGGGGCGCCCTCCTCGCTGTCCCATCTTTACACAAAAGCATTTTTCAGTCTGCTTGTGCACATACTGCGCGTCTCACCAGATTTTTTAAAAATTTGGTGTGTAAGTGTATCATGGTCAACTCTGTTGCAATTTGATAATGAAATAAAAATTTATTTGAATTGAAATGACATGGATAAGAGTGTCAGGATAAATAAAAAAAGTATTACCTATATTTTTTTTGTGTGTTTTGTTTTCTTTAAACAGGAGAAAAAAGAAGGGCAACAAAAAGCGACATCGATACACTCTACTAGATGAGCAAGATGACCACGAATTGATGGATATGTTACCAAAAGTGGGAAATGGTAAGATATACAGCGTGTCCCAGAAAAAGATGTCCCTCTCATAGACAACAGAATAATTACCAAAATCAGGTTTTATACTCAATTAAGATTACATGTTTAGAAAGCCCATTTAATTTTATAGTTCCAGTGAAAATTTCAAAGTTCTCACTTCATTGGTTTTGAATATACAGGCTGTTATGTAACCGCAGTGCTTTCCGGCCCATTCCAAGTTTACTAAAAAGAAATGCACACTACAGACATACCATGCATTATTCCATGCTTCACTTTCATGTTAATGACTGTGTTCTTCTTGTTATTAAGTAACTAAATTCAAGTTTATTCACTTTTTAAAATGAAAAATAATCAAAATTCAGTTCCACTGGTCATGTTTGCTTTCATAGGATGTGTTCCAGTATGTCCTTCAATGTCCAGCTTGTAAACCCTTATTGTTCTCCTGCACATCCTTCCACCTGATTACCATTCAGGTTGATGCATTGATGAAACATGCAAACTTGGAATGGTCTGAAAAGCACTGCTGTTACATAATGGACTGTGTATTCAAAACCAATGAAGCGAGAACAGAAGTTAGAAAATAGAATGAGCTTTCTAAATATGTAAACTTAATGGAGTATAAAACCAGACTTTAGTAGTTATTCTTTTGTTCACGAGAGGGACATGTTTTCTGGGACACGCCGTATCATTCAAAACGTAAATTAATGCATGCATTAACTAATAGGTGTACACCTGTCAATGCATGGACAAACAAATTCTAAAATGCAAAAATGGACATGATTGTGACATGTTTGAATTATGACACTGCATACCAAAACTAGGTCAAATTCTGAAAAAGATTTTAAGCTTCACAATGGCAACTCACTACAACTTGATGTTCCTAAACAACTAAAATCATAGAGAGAAAGTACAGTACATGGCAAGATACTTTTCTTGTCTTGCCTGAACAATGTTTGGCAGAGACCTAGTAATCACTTTTCCTGTTGGTCTGTTGGTCTGTTAGTCTGTTACGAAAATATTAAAGTTTTATGTTAAAGTTTTTAGTTTTTGTTTAACTTGCTCTCATTTCTTTATTTCTGCATCAATTGTCTTCACACTTATTACAAATGATCCTTGGGTAATACCACATGTGTGTTGATGAGGATGATATGGACAAAGGTCATCTAGGGATCAAAAGCACAAATGATGTGAGGCCATGTTAACTTGCTCTCATTTCTTTATTTCTGCATCAATTGTCTTCACACTTATTACAAATGATCCTTGGGTAATACCACATGTGTGTTGATGAGGATGATGAGGTAAAAGGTCATCTAGGGGTCAAAGGTCAAATGATTGAGGCCATCTGTTACGAAAATGTTAAAGTTTTTGTTTAACTTGCTATTATTTCTTTATTTCTCCATCAATTGTGTTCACACTTACATACCTGCCAACTGTTCCTATTAAATAGGAATATTCCTACTTTCGGGGAAAAGAAAGAGCCATTTTAAAGCCATTGGCTAACATTTACCACAGTTAAAAAATCTGAGCTACATGATTTCCAATGCTACCAGTGTCTTCGATAGGTCTAAAAATGAAGCCCTGAAAAATTGTTTTTCAAAATAATTAAGTGTATTTAGTGCTTTAACCCTAATCAGGCTGGGCTTTTTTGGCTATGCTATATCGGGGGGGGGGGCCCCTGAGTTCTCGGCCGTCGATCGCGCGATCGCGCCGAAAATCGGCACGCACGTTACCCATCACGTAATCTACAAGACTGTATAGTTAATTACCACAAATTAATTTCATATCAATTAATTATGCTAATTTATGCGTAAAATCATAATTAAGCTGTAAATCACTAATTGAAGCTCCAACACTGCTAATTTTTGTGTCTGGATACTCTTTTTAGCATTCTTAACAAGTTTACTTGAAAAAAATCCGGAATCAAAATTGATTTCCTATGTATTTTATTGTTTTTTCAAACTTCTTATGTATTTCTTGTTTTTTCAACCT
>JZLH01S0457657.1:9306-19719 GCA_001188425.1 Eucidaris tribuloides | reverse complement strand
AGAGTGATCATGGGTTCATCTTCCCGTACCTCCATTATACTGATTACATAGTATGTGATGCATTATGCATGTCTGCTGTGAATCAAGACAGTTCCTTCGATTAGATATACAGAAAACACAAAGTTTTTGTTTTCATTAGTGTCCCCTCTCTGATCCAAGGTATGGTCATGAATAATTCATTATGAGACTGAGCCATAGTGTAAAGCATTCCTTATCACTGGTGCATGCTTTGATCTTTGCTCTGATAAAGCTCAGTGTAGGGATAGTTGTGACTATTGTGATGTTGAGTAAAATGTTAAAATCAGAATTATCACCATGATGATACTGATAATTGAGAATAATAGTATGATGTTGATGAAATAATCATTAACAGTGATAATAATAATAACAGGCTAATAATTATCATAGTAATAATACTATTGATACCACTCCTCCTGTTCCTACGACTACTACTAATTATAATAATAGTAATGGTAATGATGATAATAATGATGAAAAATATAGAAGGAGTAGTAGCAGTAATAGTGGTAGTGGCACATTTGTATTGCACATTTTATCTTGCCAAACTATTCCAAGGTGAAATAGTGTTCTTCTGACTAAAATAATTTTGTGCTGTAGGGCTTTAATCAGCATATATATGCTATTGCTAACCGAAATTTTTGACAGAAATTTACATTTTTTGAGATATTACAGATAAGGAATACAGTATCTACACATAGACATATATTTTTTTTTTACAGTTTTTCAAGATGTTCATGAATCATGATATTTTTTCTCGCCTTTAGGGATTAGCATGATCATCAGATAAACAAGTAATTTGATTATTTGACAAATACAGTGGTAGAAATTATTGAAAAAAATGTATGTTGGTTTATTATGAGCAATTCAGCTTAAAGTGATAGGCTAACATTGTGGAGCTTCATATTAAAAAATTGTCGAACTTTGATATTTTAGGTACATAGTAGTGTTCAAATGGACAAATAAACACCCTAGAATACAAAGTTTGGAAAGTTACACTGCCAATGGCAAGTTATGCATGAATAAACAATTAAAACTCGGGGCGAGTTTTAATAGCCTACGTGTACACACAGTAAGTCTGTGGGAGGAAATGGGCTAGTGAATCCGGTCAACTTACGATTTTCACTTTTTTGAAGCACTAAATCATCATTTTGAAATACAAATTTTTTCAGGGCTTCATTTCTAGGCCTCATCAAAGACACTGGTAGCATGGGGAATCATATAGCTCAGATTTTTTTAACTGTGGTAAATGTTAGCCAATACCTTTAAAAGAGCCATACAATCCCTTATAGTAATTAAATTACGAAAGTAATATGTGTTGAGAAAAAAAATGCCTGAAGATAAACTGATTAATGAATGGTTTTGATGTAGTGTAACAGTTTAGGAAGCAACCAAATTGTGGCAGATCTACTTCAAACCATTCTGTCATTTTAATTTGCAGGCCAGTAGAAGCCGTGTCACCACCGAGACCATGACTATGGTGAACTTCCTGCAGGCCAGCGGTGCCCCTGCCCATCCCCTCTTCTCAGGGAGCAACGTCCTCCAAGCAGAAGCTATCAGTGAAGGAGGCTCTAAGGGCAGGGTAGTACATGTCAACACAGAGCCCTTAGAATGGTGCATTGGGTGAGTTTGACCTTTGACCCATGCCTCTTGTTTCCACAAATAGAAAAAGGTATTGACAGTTTTGGAATTGTGAAAAATCCTCACTTTCGCCTCTTCTCAGGGAACAATGTCCTCCAAGTAGAGGCTATCAGTGAAGGAGGCTCTACAGGCTGGGTCATACATGTCAACACTAAACCCTTAGAGTGGTGCATTTGGTGAATTTAAAGTTTAACCAGTGCCCCTTTTTTTCACAAATGGAAGAGTTGAGGTAGTGTATAGTTTTGGTAATTGGAGATAAATCCCTGCCCTGCCCATCCCCTCTTTTCAGGGAACAATGTTTTGAAGCGCAAATTTTGCATTGCATCAGTTTTAGACCTTATCAGAAACACGTACCCATCAGATTGTTAAAACTGGAAACATTGTTTAAATGCCTTTAAGTGTAATTTTATAATAAAAACTGGATAACGACCACCAAACACAATACTGCTCCCTCCCGCACAGATCTGGTCACATTCCAGTAGTGTCGTCGATCGGTGAGACCTCCAGCTCCCAGCTGGTCAGTATTGACGCTTCCCACGCCACAGCAGAGATCGCCAAGGCTGTCCAGCCCATCAAGGTGCTTCTACTCAACAACAAGGGTGGACTTCTGGACGGAGAGGGACAGGTCAGTCTAGTTTGGTGTGAGAGTGAGTGATTTCAAGTTTGGTGTTGGAGATCGGCAAGGCTGTCCAGCCCATCATGGTGCTTCTTCTACAACAACGAAGGGTGGACTGCTGGATGGAGAGGGATAGGTCAGTCTATAGTTTGGTGTGAGAATGAGTGTATTTCAAGTTTGGTGTTAGTGTTTAGCGTTAGTAGACATGGCGGAGATCGGCAAGGCTGTCCAGCCCATCATGGTGCTTCTCCTAAACAACAAGGGTGGACTGCTGGATGGAGAGGGACAGTTCAGTATAGTTTGGTTGGAGAATGAATGATTTACAGTTTGGTGTTAGTGTTAGTCATCAAGGCTGTCCAGCCCATCAAGGTACTTCTCCTTAACAAGGGTGGACTGCTTGACAAAGAGGGACAGGTCAGTCTAGTTTGGTTGGAGAATGAATGATTTACAGTTTGGTGTTAGTGTCAGTGTTAGTGTAAGTAGACATGGCGGAGATCGCCAAGGCTGTCCAGCCCATCAAGATGCTTCTCCTAAACAACAAGGGTGTACTGCTGGATGGAGAGGGACAGGCCAGTCTGTGTTGGTGTCAGAGTGAGTGATTTTAAGTTTGGTGTCAGTATTGGTGTTAGTAAACATCAAAAGCTGTTAACCCGAGCTCAAAACCTTTACTCAGATTAATGACTTGTACGGTTACTTTAATCAATAGCTTAAGACTAATGTTAACACCGGAGTGACGTCACAGTTAAAAAATTACCTTGTGCAATGAACACCAAAATTGTGATCAAACTGATGAAATGTTGCAATTTTTGTCTGAAATTAACACAGTCTTTTACTGAAAACTTACTACTATTCTGTGGGTGTAAGAAGTGTTTCATTTTTTCTCAGTTCTTTCATAATCTAAAATGTTAGTCATAAAACGTAATCACCCCACCCCCTTTACATTACGTTTACAACTGCTGCCGGACTATTTACAACAGCAACTTCCAGAAGTGTGTCATGATTTTGGGGTAAACTCACCAACACAAATCAATTTCAATTTCGGATTAATGCTAATTGCTAAAGGAATTAGATAAATTATTTTACACTTCCTGTACCACACAAAATATTATATTGAAAGTGTACAGGTTTTGTTGTAGTAATGTATAGTGGATTGGAACAAAAATTAGTTTATCGATAATTTAGGTAAAATTTTAGATTATGTAATGTTTTTTCAGTTATATAGGCAAGGAAGGGAATATTATAAAAGCAAGTGTATGTAGAGATTGTGAAGCTGATAGTCATAATAGTTCATGTGTATTTGAAGTACAATACAGTATGTACATGTATCTTGTATCATGTATCATGTACATCTAGCCCTGTGACATTATCTTTATTACATGTCAAGTATCACATTTGTTATTCCGCCATCCAAAATGAAATCAGAATGCGTCGCAAGGATATATTTAGTCTGATTTACAATACGTCAACAATAAAAATGTCACATTCATATGTCTTTCATTCATGTAATCATGGCAGACATCTAAAAAAAGGAATGTTTAGCTTATTGTCGTCTGTGATTTATTTCTTCGGCGTTGTTCAGGTGATACCGCAAGTTCACGTCCCGGCCGACGTAGACACACTCGTTGAGGAGCCGTGGTGCACAGAGACGTGTCAGAATCGTATCGAGTACATCTCCACCATGTTACACAATCTTCCGCCGATGTCGAGTGTTGTCATCACATCTCCTGAGAGTATCCTGGCTGAGCTCTTCACTCATCACGGTGAGTCGACAGTGATTCACCTCATTTAGCACCCTCACCCCCCTGTGAGAGTGCAATGGATTCTTCTTGATCCATGCAAACAGTACTAGATAGACTATACCATTAATGAAATAAGGGGGTTTCAAAGCTGTTCGGGATGAGGTATGCCTCTTTCTTTTTAATATGGTGGTTAACACAACACCCCCTGTAAGAGCAAGATGGATTCTACTTGATCTGTGCAAACAGGCCTGAATGGAGTGTACCATTGTGATGATGAGGGTGTGTCAAAGCTGTTTGGGATGAGGTATGCCTCTTTCTGTTAAGTATGGTGGTTATTACAACACCCCCTGTAAGAGCAAGATGGATTCTACTTAATATGTGCAAACAGACCTAGATGGAGTAAACCATTGTTGCAATAAGGGGGTGTCAATGTCATTTGGGATGGGGCATGCCTGTGTCTGTTAAGTATGGTTGTTGAGACAAGCATCCCTTGTGAGAGCAAAATGGATTCTGCTTGATCTGTGCAAACAGTACTAGATAGAGTGTACCATTGTTATAATAAGGGGATGTGAAAATTGTTTGGGTTGGGTTATGTATTAGTTTTTGTTATTAAATTAGTAAGGTGTTAATACTAGCACCCCCTGTAAAATTAAAATGGATTGCACTCAATGTGTGCAAACAGTACTAGATGGACCATGCCATTGTTAAATTAAAGGGTGTGGAACTTTTTGTGGATGATTCACTTATTCAGCTTCTTACCTTTAAGTTAGTAAGGTAGCACCCCCTGTAAGAGCAAACTGGATTCTACTGGATTTGTACAAACATTACCAGATGGACTTTACCATTATTATCATAAGGGGATATGGAAATGTTTGTGGATGGTTGATGACATTAGCATCCCTTATAAGAGGAGACTGGATTCTGCTGGAATTGTACAAACAATACTGATGGATTGGACTATTATAATAAGGGGATGTGAAACTTGTTTTTGATTTTTTTTTTCAAGCTTCTTATAATGAAGTAAAGTATTTGATACCTGCATCCCCTGTAAGAACAAAATGGATTCTGCTGGACGTTTGTAAGCAGTACTAGATGGACTCATTTTACTGTACCATACCTATTATTAAGGTTGTATAAAACTTGTTAGGGTGAACTTTATAATTGTCAAGATTGTGCATCCTTCAGTTAACTCTTCCACCCCTACAGCAGTCTTGTTGATTCTATTGTATCTGTTATATCTAATGCTAGGTTGAATGTTCCATTAACATATCAGGGGAGTTGATGAAATATGTCTGTAATTGCCAAAACATTATTTTTGTTGTCAAACCTAGTTTGTCACTCACCCCACATGACCAACACTTGTCCAGGTATGAATAATCATTTTTCCATGATGAGTTTATGATATATTTATTGATTTTAATTTCAGAAAATAATTAATATTCTCTATTTGTGTGTGTGTGATTCTTAGGTTCCGGGACTTTATTCAAGAACACGGAGCGAATAAACAAATATCACTGCCTGGACCATGTGGACCAGGAGAAAGTTATACGTTTGATAACGAGGTGAGTGAGAAGAAATATTGATTAGCGCCCAAGTTTTGCAAATGAAATATATTCACTTCAGTGCATGCACTTTAATGTACTTGTATGTAATAACATTCTACACCATCCCCTAGGGTAATGCCATAAAATCCTTTCATTTCCTTCACAAGGCTCACTTTCCCTCTGAGAAGTCCCACATTAAAGGCAGGGAATCTCATGTGCACCTCTCCCACAGCACGGCAAGGCATCATTCATGCCCGTACGATATTTATGTAGGACATGCCTGTGAAATTTGAAGAAAAAAATTGAAAAATGCATATAAAGACAGCAACAATTGCTATTTACTCTAGGTTTTATGCTGGGAATTTTTGTCTATGAGAGACGATAATTCAAATTAAAGTGTAACAGTCACTGTAACTCCACTGAAACTGAGTTTCTACATGTAGTTCCTTCACTTTGTTTAGGTTCTTAGGGCGTGTTCACAGTATAGCTAGTTTGTCCCACATCCCGGGTTCAACCCGGGTCGACCCGGATTGAACGTCAGGTGTGAACGCAAAATAGGCTGAAAAAAACGACCCGGGTCGAAAATTTGACTCCTGGAAAACAGCAGGGTTTGACCCGCATCCACTCCTAGGTGTGAAAAGAAATTACCTTTTCGGCCCGGATCAAGGGTGCACTCATAGGGGAAACCCCCTACTGTAGTGAATTTTCGCCAACTGTAGGTTGTCGGTGATACCTATACTGGAAAAATGACCTTCCGTTGGGGTAAAGTAGGTTTTTTTGATGATTTGTAGGGGAAAACATAGGTTCGTAGGGGAAAATTGGGTTTTTTGAGGTGTATGGGAAAAGTGGTGTCCGTAGGAGGAAATTAAAATTTTGAGTAGCAGTCCTGATCCGGACCCTCTGGGTTAGATTTTTACACACTGAATGCATCAAAGAAATCAGCGCCGCACTTAACGTTAGTGACATCATCAACCTTTGGTATTGGCTTATAAGAAGTTTTTGCATTGCCCGCCTTATTCCGTCCAACTTTCTTCGGCTTCTGGCATGGTATCGCTGATGATTTCGACAATATTTCATGAGCAACAGTTGTCGCGTATTTACATCGATACCCGCCATGATTCTACCTACGTCACAGGTACGAGAACGTTAACTTCTGGGTCAGATATGCCAATTTGCAGGTGTGGATTGATGCGGGTCGAATGTTCGTCGCTTCTAGTGTGAACGGAAATTATGGACCCACCCGGGTTGAACCCACATTGTCCCACGTCTTGGCTACTGTGAACACGCTATTAGACGGTATTTTCTTCAATACACCAATGTATTTGCACAATGTTAAATTTTAGGCAGGCAAAAGAGATGCCCTGCCTTTAATTGCCTTTAAGGGACTTCATTTATGTCCATGCAGTATTTTAATAGCAATGATAACTTAGCATGGATGGTAAGAACTTTGCTCTCTTAACCATGAGTTCATTCATACAAAACTTATCTTCGATGGTAACTTGAAGTATCTATGAAAAATCAGGCAGTATGATACTTGCCACCCACAGTAAAGGTCATCCCCTGTCATTGAATTATCACAATTTTATGGTCTAGAGTGTCAAGTTATAATTCGTCGCCCGGCTGGCAGAAGGTTGTTAGCAAATGCTCTAAGCAGAAGGGCGTTAACAGTAAGTTGCCTCTGATTTGAAACCCATAGGCTTATTCCATATTTTCACTTTATGTACTGATATAAGGATCTAAATGATCACAATACTTTGATTTCATGTGAAATAAGCCAATGGTTGTCACGTTACAAGCAATTTACTGTTAACGCCCTTCTGCTTAGAGCATTTACTAACGCCCTTCTGCCAGCCGGGCGAAGAATTGTTCATACTTGGTTTAACTTCAAGTTAACTTCTTTGAGGTTTTCTTTATGATTGAGAGCAGTAAGTTAACTTGAAGTCAGTTTGAAGTCGGTTAATTACAGGGTTGTTTACACTGCACTTGACTTCAACTGTAACTACCAAGATGTTTCCTTATCTTTGAACTTTAGCTAACTACAGGTTTAGCATGTTAAGTGTGAACCAGCATCTAATTTTCATTTCAACCTGATATCCCCAGCATCTGTTAGTGTTGTCTATTTCTCTGGGAGGTGTGGCAGGCCTGTATGTCATAAATCCTGAAAGAGACAGGTGTATCAGCCTTGTCTTGAGGGAGAAATGTCATCTGCCCTGAAAGATTTCTTTATTGATTAGCATTCTTGCACGTTGACTCATTAAAGGCAGGGTAATTTCATTTGCACTCCTACCGCAGCACAGCAAAACATCACTCATGCCATTTATGAAGAGCATGTCTGTGAAATCTGACCATCAATGATTAGGATTTGAAAACTGTGCAAAACAACCAATTGCTGTTGAGTGTATGTTCCATGCTAGGAATTTTGTCTGTACGAGACAATAATTTTAATTAAAGTCATAACTGTCACTATTATTCCACTAAAACTGAGTTTCTCGCAGTCTAGCTCCTACACTTTGCTGAAGATTGTAAGATGGTAGTTTCTTGTATACCTGCGTATTTACTCAATGTTAATTTTTAGGCATGAGACACTCTGCCTTAAAAGGTATAAGCACACATTTGCACATGTGTTTTTTTTGTTGTGTGTGTGGGGGGGGGGGGAGGGTTGTTCAAACAGAGTAGTCATTACATCGTAAAATGACAAGTTGTAATGGCAAACTGTGAAATTATTGAATGTTAAACAATTAGACTAAAAATGAGCAATTTCCTCTCAAGGTCATGTATCAAATGTCTTAAGAAAACAAAGAAAGTGAAAGGCGAGTTACATTTTTCTTCCTCATTCTTTGGTAGGAGGTGCTGAGAGCTGAAAAATTTCAGGGACATGTATATTTGTGATGTCAAAGCTATCCACTAAAAATTGCACAGAGATGTGGAGTGCTTGCAGACAAGCGTAATGAAAGACTTCTTTAGTGCAAATTGACATTTACACATGTAGTACAATACATTTTGAAGACAGCAAGGACACTGCATGTACTTTAGGCAGCCGTAGTCTCGATTCCAGACCTGTAACTGTTTCTTCTTGTGCTGACTAGACACATTTGCATGGCGGAGGTACCCACAGCCTGTGATGTTTGGAAACTAAGAATAGAATATCTCAGGCTGGGGTTTATGGAAAATGTGTGTGATATAATCAAATCATCTCCAATGGGTTAAAACAAATCAGAGCAATACACTAGTCTTAGTTCAAGGCAGATGACTGATTGTACTTGTTTCCCTATCTGTATGGGGTGGATTCTTTTAAGTGTCTGGATGCCAGACTAAGCCATCTAGACCTGTAAATCATTGACTAGGCAGCTACATGTACCACATCTGTATATTCCCTTGACCTTTAACTTCCAAGGTCATACCATGGCATGGACATCTTGAAATTCCATTCTAGCCATTGTGACCACCACTCCAAGTCGATAGATAATGATATTGACAAGTGGTCAGAGCATTTGAGTAATTAAACACATTAAAGGGAGGCTTATTAATTTGTTCCATGTGATAAAAATGTCATTATTAAAGGAAATGATGGGGAAAAAAATTCATTGATTTTACAGTCCTAGATTTCATCAGGGTTTTCATCTGTCATTTTATTTAGAAATGTAAATTTGTAAATGATACAAAACAAATTGAACAAACACATGCATCTCTGTCCCAATTTCCAACATTTATTCATCCATCAAACCATCTTTAATGGGTTAAGCTTTGTTGACTGTGAGAGAAAATCATTCTACTGTACTCTAAAATGGTATTTTAAGCTGCAGATTTTAGATTTTGTTTTCATTATCAAAGTTAAACTGCTTGTGTTGATGGAAATGCAACTGTGTTTTTGCTGTAATTTTCTTGCTTTTGACATCGTTCTTTGAGCATATTTGCAGAGGTTTCTGTTTTTTTGCTCAGATTTAGTTTAGCTAAAGAAATATACATACTAATACAAGTGTTGAAAACTTGGGATATATATGTGTCCTTAAAGTTTTTAAATGAGTGAACCATAATCATGATTTTTGACAGATAAATTCAAAACCATCTGAATAATCACACATTGAAAAGGGTGTTTGCTAACATTGTATGTTACATATTTGTACTAAGTCGGAAAAATAAATTAAAAAATCAAACAAGTTTTCAAATCAATTATGGCAGTTTAAAAGTATTGTAGTGTTCAAGTATAGGACATGTAAGAGTGAATGTTTACTACATGTTTACTTAAATATTCACTTCTCTTTTTTGTACAGGTCATTTGGCAAAGTACTCAAGGATGGCTACATGTCTGAGTTACCACGGCGACTACACACGATATATCTATCAGAGGGGTACAATGCGGTTGCCATTATAACCAAAGAAAATGACGTTCATGATGTGCCTTATTTAGACAAGTTTTCTATTAGTCTTCAGACGCAAGTAAGTATGCAAGATTAGATAATGATAATTTTATTATTTGGTAGATTGTGTATGTTGAGGCTGCATAAAATAGAACTAACACCAACAGTTGAATTCTTTCCAATTAATGAAATTTGTATAAGCAGTAAGCACTCATAGTATTATATTGTGAAATTGTGGAATTGAAAAGAAATGTTGACATATTCCAGTGTTTCTGGGCAGATTTGACTAAAATGGCACAATTTATGATTAGCCATGTATGCATTGAATGAAAACAATCTTAAACAGTAATTAAACACATTTTTTTTGCATGTGAGGGATCTTAAAATAGTTTAATTACAATTATTGTAATACTATGTATTTCACAGGTCATACATTTTACTCTCATCTCCATACTTGCAGAACTCTTAAAGGCATTGTATAACAATGTTTCCAGTTT
>JZLH01S0457646.1:5526-17321 GCA_001188425.1 Eucidaris tribuloides | reverse complement strand
AATCATGCATTAACTGTAAATATGTCCTCAACACCCCAAAAAAACCTCAATGGATCTAGTAAGCTTGACGTTATTTGTGATTTTTTTTCCAACAAAATTTCAAGTCAGAAAATTGCAAAATTACAACACCGAGAAAAATGGAATTTGACATTTGTAGACCGGAAAACTTTGGTCTTTACCTTATATATCTCTCCACACATGAAACATGAAAAAACGCGAAATAGTGATGCCAGGGGTGGTAGTTCATTAATTAGTGGAAGTCGGCGAAAAACAAAAACAGAACAAATGGCTAAAAGGTGTCATGCATATGATAGGCAATGATGCAGTTTCATTCACTGAAACTGTAGGCCTACATTATTAAAATGTCCAGCTGTGGTCTAGGAGCCAGACTACACACTGAACCCATCTCTGTTCCATGTTATCAATGTCACTGCCGATTCCAGTACCTTGAAGATGTGTAGCCTGATGCTGTATTCCCATGGGAATCAATCTACGTCTGTCCCTACGAGAGTCAGCCATTGGGGCCCTCTACCACTTTGCAGCTACGCTGCTATGTACATGCACCTATCAAATGGATAAGGGCAACTTCAAGGTACTTTTTTTATGCCATATATTTTGCATACATATATTTTCATGATTTTGCTTCAAGTCGAGGAATTGGCAAGAGTATATTTTCGTGATTTTATTGTATTTGCATTCACTTTGTACACGAATATCAGGAAGTGAAAATTTTTGTGTTCAGTAAGTGGTGAATTTCGCGAAAATTTAACCACCATGAAATATTCAGCGTATACAATACCTTCAAGTATTACAGCACCTGAGAATTTACAATCTTTCACTAAAATGTCCTTAACATTTCAAATCAATTATTTAAATGACCGAGAAGTATTTTGCAGCTTTATGAATTCACATAAAAACAGACTTTCCTTGAACACTAGCATACATGTTTTGTTGTTACTTGTTTTGTAAGACAAACTCGAAAAAATCTTTGAAGCACAATACATGTACATGTGTATGCAGGCCTACAGTATATCAAAATACATACACAGTGAAATATTGCCATAAATTAAACCCCAAGAGAGCAAGACAGGTGGGAAGGATTACCCCACTACAGAACATTTTCTCAAACGAACAAAACATACACAAGATAAGCAGATTGATAAATTACCGCACACCCTCTCAAAATGCAACAAGCACATCAACTTGATCCTGACAAATGTTGCGACATAACTTAACTATCAGTCTTACACCCACGGAAAAGATACAGACAGACATAGAATATGACAGACACAAACAGACACACACACAACAGGTGCAACATGCATTATTACGTAACAAATAAAACGACTTACCATACACAACGACTCAAACGAGTCACCCGTACTACCCTCTCCCAGTCGAGAACCCCCTACGTAACTTCATCGATTCGGTCTGGCAAAATAAGCAGCAGTGCAGCAATTGTTCTTAGTTCACCCACTTGAACTGGAACACGTTCGTGTGACGCACTCTCCCCTGGCGTAATGAGTAATATTCGCCACAATACGAAGAAAACCCGAAAACCGCATGTCCAGTACCGTACCTAATACCCTGGGCATACTTTACCCTGGCTCCTAGCCAATCAAAAAGGGGGAGAAAGATACCCGTCACTTTTTGTTTTGGAGTAAAAAACTTTGTTTGATATTACTGTATCGAGGTAAAGAAAACAGGTAGCAGCAGGACCGTAGCAGTGACAGGAACTGAGTTGATTAAGGCAGGTCAGGTGTTGTATCCGAGCCTGAGGCCTCCCCAAAACACAACCTTTCCATAGGGTTTGTACAGGTGACTCGGACCGAGACCGAGACCAAGGCCTCCCCAAAACACAACCTTTCCATAGGGTTTGTACAGGTGACTCGGACAGAGACCGAGACCAAGGCCTCCCCAAAACACAACCTTTCCATAGGGTTTGTACAGGTGACTCGGACAGAGACCGAGACCAAGGCCTCCCCAAAACACAACCTTTCCATAGGGTTTTTACAGGTGACTCGGACCAAGACCGAGACCGAGACCCAGGCCACCAGAAATTGGCCTCAAGGCTGGCCTCGGATACAACACTGCTGGCATGTAGAATACCATATAGAGAGTACAGAAGACATAATAGAAGATTTCTTCAATGTATATGACTGACCTTTTAACCCCCTCAGTTCCATACACAATAAATTGTGTTGGTATGAAAAGGACCTCTCAGAGAGGATGGTATAGTCTGGCTTTCAGACGTCCAATCCTATATTGATATACTATCCTTGGTCAACTGTTTTGACTCAGACTAGTCTCTAGAACTGCCATTGCATGTTGCAGCTACTTTTTGGAGGGAGAAAAAGTTGCAGGGTCTGGAACTAACATTAAGGATGGCCCTGACATTGTAAAGAATTAGAAAGAATTGATGAACATTCGTGTCCAGCTCTAGTATTGGTTTCTAGACTGCCAGCCACTTACAGTTTACTTCACTCAAGGCTTGGGAATATACAATGAGCAGTTGGCAAATTGAGAGTGGTCTTGCTCTAGTACAGCCGACTCCCGTTATTACGAAGTCCTCGGGACCGGCAGTTTTCTTTCGTTATATTGAAATTTCGTTATAACCAAACAGTCAAAGTATACAAAGAGATATGTAGATGATGATTTTGGGACCTGAATTTTTACTTCATTGTAACAGGAATTTCATTATAACCGTGTTCGTAATAACGGGAGTGCACTGTAACTGATTTCAAATTGAGAGTGGTCTTGCTCTAGTAACTGATTTCAAATTGTTCACATGTATCATGTATGGTTTCACAAGTTTGTGCTCTTTCTTCGAGGGGGGGGGGTGAGGGGGAGAGAGATTGCTAATTATATGGACAACTGTTGTTTGTGCAATTACTGGGTATCTACAGGTTTTTAGTTTGTGTCATAATACATTGTTCTTAAAAAGGCTGTTGGAATTGTTGGCAAGAACTACAGAAAACCTTGGCTAAATCACAGAAATGACACATACAGACTAATTTGACCACAGACATATAAACCATTCATACATACATGTACACACACACACACACACACACACACACACACACACACACACACACACACAAACACACACACACACAAACAAACACACACACAACAAACACAAACACACACACACACACACACACACACACATACCCAAACATACACACACAATGGCACATTGCACAGACACATACCCAAACATACACACACAATGGCACACTGCACAGACACACAAACATGAGCACACACACATAACCACACATACACCCACACATACATTTAACCTGTTGTTTTATACTCTATCATTATGTTCCTATGGTGATCCCTCAAGGAGCAGGGGCACCATTTTATGACAAATGCTGTTTATGATTTCGTCTGTCAACAAAGATATTTAACTCAGTTGGACAACGTGACTAGGCAACCTAGAAAATGGGGAGTAAAATTGACAAATCAGTCCTCAACCCATGCTAGAAGAACACATACAGGGGATTTGGTCATGGCAAATAAATGCTAAACAAATTTTTATGACAAAACTGATAATTTCTTTTTTCAAGTTCCTGTAACATATCTATGAGTGAAAGAATGTACAATACAAGTATGCCACTGTTTGCAAGCAATGACACATGAACAATAAAGAAAAACTGACAACAGTGGGTTACTATCAATAAAGTTACATTACAAATTGAACAAAATATTCATACATAAAGTGAAATCAATTACGTTCTTTCAAACATTATTACATTAAACATAAGTATTGTCAAAAAGGGGGGCAACAAATGGTGGATAATTGATTCGGGCATATTTAGCTTATTTGTCAACAACTAGACATTTCATTGTGGTGAATTTCACCGATGTTTTTAACTTCCATTTCCATGAACTATGTAATATATCCAGGGTGAAATTCAAATTCTCTGCTCAAGTACTTACGCCTATATTTTTCTCTCTTTCAACTTTTCAGTGGAAAGGGCACAGTGCCCTAGGGTCCGTTACTGATAACCATAAAACAGTGCAGTGTTACAATTTGTTTGCCACATATATCCACACAATCAGATGCTAGCTACGTCGCTCGTCAGTCACTTTCTTACATTCGTACTTAATATATTAAAATATTTAAATGCACTGCACTGTATTCTGGTCATCTGAATTTGAAGTTGTTTGTTGAGGATTGTTTCTCTCAAACAATTTTAATCAATCATAGACAAGAGATTGCACAATCTAAGTATGAATCAAGGAGGATGAAATGGATTGTCATGTTTTTGAATAAAGTTGGGATATCAACATAGTAGAAATATCATGACGCTATACAAAGAAGAAATATGTTTCTGAACAAAGTAGGAATACCAATTTCAAACAAAGTAGGAATATCATATTTTGAACAAAGAGTAGGAATATCATAAAGTAGAAATACCATAATCATTTCTGAACAAAACTAGGAAAATTGTGTCTTTGAACAAGTTGGAATTTCATATTTCTGGACATGATAGGATTGCCATATTTCTGGGGGAAAAAAGTAGGAACATCCTATTTTGAACAATATTTCTGAACAAAGTTGGGATATCATGTATCTTCATTCCTAGCTCCAATCTGCAAATATTTCTTCTCAGTTATTTATTGTGTATCTAGGTGTTTTCATGCTCCCTAACCACAACACCATTGTGATTATGCTGATCTCAAACTGGGGGGTTGGATTTGCATCTCACAAAGCACATCAGAATTGAGCCATTCACAATCTGCAGTTCAAGTAAACATACCATTAAAGGTTAGTGACATGACTGGGAACACGTGAAATGCCTCAAGAACCAAATGAGTTGAAATATATACCAACTATACACCAGTTGGAGTGGATCTCCCAGCTGGAAGGACTTGTCTCTAATTTGTTTACTTAAGGAGAATCAAGCATAAACATACTAGTATTTTGATTTTATCTGGGCCAGATAGAAATAAGATCCATAGGGAGCCACACAGCAGGTTTGCCTGCCATGAGGGATATTGACATTAGGTATTCTAGAATGAGTCAACGTTTGACTTCAAGACTTTCACAGGAGAATCCTTGTATAGTTTACTTGATTCTAGAGTAGTTTCAGCCCAAGTTGAGGACTACCCCAATCACGTAATTTACCTTTAACCTATTTCGCTAAATACTAGCACTATTGTACTCATGATTGATAAACACACACTGCAGATTTGTTCCAAGTTATGATGGCACCATGCTTTTTGTAAGGATGTTTGAGGACAAGAACGCTGTAATTCAAGACATATGACCTTTGATATTTAGGAATGACAATATTATATAACTACGTTTGTACATTTTGTAGTGTTAGCATACATGAGCTAGATTCTGTTGTGTATGCAACAGCCTTCAGCCTACAGTACACCAAGGACTAACTACAATGTACTGTTGACTCAACCATTCCATTAAAAAAAAAAAACATTGCAGTTTAATCTTGAGTAAATGTGTAGAAAGAGCTTATCATCCATGCTGAAATGATGCTACATGTATGTGGCATTTAAATTGGAGAGATACATTTAAGAGATGACATGATGCAAGCAGCACTCACACTGTATATCAAGGATGATATTGATATAATCAGAATGACAAAGAATCCAACATGTGTAATGTTTGGATTTGATATAGTATGTTGCAAATGAGGTTTACAGGTTCAATGTACAATCTATTAGCATTGCTAACTCAGATTTTAAAGTAGATCTTGAAAATATAACTTTTCAAGATGTCTGTTCAGAGGAAACAAGAGCCCCGGGGGGCACCACGCTCACCTGAGGTCTCGCAAACTCTCTATGGTACACATAGAAAAAACATCAGCTATATGTATAGTTTTGGCCCTTGGAGCCTGATATCTGGGCACCCATGTAGCTAAATGAACAATTTGGAAAACTTTGCATCCCCTTGCCATATAACTGATTTTGCCAAGTTTAATTAAGTTCTAACATCCGTTTTTATACAAACAAGGCACGCCCTAGTATCTTAACATTTGACCTTTGACCTACCTATGTGACCTTGACCCCAATTTAACATTGAGGTCACTATACATGTAGCATCTACCATTCAAGTTAGTCACAAACGGGCCAATACCAACCAAAGAAGAAGCAGTTGACTTCATTTGACCTTTGACCCGCAAATAACATTAAGGTCCCAGTTACGCATCTACCACCCAAGTTTGGTTACAAATGGGCTTGTGGTTAGAAAGTTACCTAATTTGGGCCCTTTGGGGCCCTGCCCCTGGGCCCTCAGGGGGGCCTGGTGTACCATTCCAGAAAACCTCTATCCCCTCCCCCTGAGGATCATTCCCACCAAGTTTGGTTTAAATTCATTGATGTGAATGTGAATTATTCCCATAGGGCCCCATCCCAAACTTTGACCCCCCTTAGGGGCCAAACGGGGCCACCCCGGGCATTGCCATGAGGAACATTAATGTAGCACATATAGAGGTATCTACACACAAAGTGGCTTAACTAAACTATTTCTGGATATAGAGAAGAAGATGTTTGAAAACTACATACTTTTGGCCCTTTAGGGCCCTGCCCCTGGGCCCCCAGGGGGGCCAGGTGTACCATTTGAGGACCCTTGAATCCCCACCCCCTAAGGATCATTCCTGCCAAGTTTGGGCAAAATCCAATCATGCATTTTGAAGAAGAAGCTGAAAATGTGTAAAAGTTTACGCACGACGAACGACGAACGACGAACGACAAACACCGAACGACGAACGACGGACGACGGACGAAAAGCGATCGCAATAGCTCACTTGAGCCTTTGGCTCAGGTGAGCTAAAAATATTTGTAAGTTAAAAATACAGCGTGTCTCAAAAATAATTGTGCAAGTCAAGAGCGCCCTCTTTGGTAATGAGAAAACATTTTTGTGACGTCATACTTACATCACCAGCAAGGGCATAGTCTTAGCTTTCAAATGCCGTTTGTTCTGTTCAGTTTGCTTGTTTTAATCCTGAGATATATTCAGTTTAAAACGAAAAGGTAAAATTGCAAATGTGCCACTTTTACTACAGTCATCAATAGCATCAGGCCCTCTTCCTGTAAAAGTGACAAAATTGTGATTCCACCGTTTTGTTCTTTACAAGATATCTCAATATCAAAACAAGCGAATTGAACAAACAAACAACATTTTAAAGGCAGGGGATATCTTTTGCATGCCTAAAAATTAATATTGTGTAAATACAATGGCATTTACAAGAAAATGCCATCTGGGAACTTTTAGCTAAATATAGGAGCTAGAAACTCAGTTTTAGTGGAATAATAGTGACCGTTAGACTCTGATTTGATTTTTTTTCTCGCGAGAAAAAAATTCCTACCATAGAACGTACACTAAATGGCTATTGTTTTTCTTTCGCATTTTTCAAATTCTACGTAATTACTGACTCCCAAATTTCACAGACATGCCTTTCATCAATAGCCTAAGGGCATGGGTTATCATTTCCTGGTCTGTCAGGATGTTTGCAAATGAGATCCACTGCCTTTAAAGCTAATACGTTGCCCTTGATGTTGACGTAAACATGTGTCACAGCAGTATTTTCCAACTGTCAAAGAGGGCACTGTTCACTTGAACAATTTTTTGAGACGTGCTGCAGCATGTCTCAAAAATTCTGCAAGTAAAAAGCGCCCTCTTTGGCAATTAGAAAATATCCTGGTGACATTATGCTTACATCAATGTCAAGGGCAAAGTCTTAGCTTTCAAATGCCATTTGTTTTGTTCAATTTGCTTGTTTTATTCTGGAGATATGTTGTAAACAACAAAAGGGTGGAATCACAATTGTCACTGTAGTAAAAGTGGCACAATTGCAATTTTACCCTTTATTTAAATTAACATATCTCAAGATTAAGACAAGCAAATTGAACAAAACTAACGGCACTTGAAAGCTAAGACTATGCTCTTGACGTTGATGTAAGCATTACCCTCCCTACTTGCAACTACACTATAACGCATGCATTTTGAGTTGAAGGGGCTTTCTATAATGATGTCCTAAGAAAGTTTATAATTGGAAAATAACAAATTCTTTGAAAAGAAATCAATGAACAATTGTTTTTCTTTCTTTCTCCATGGCGGAGAGATTATCAAATGCAGGCGCACCCATGGCACAGGGGCTGGAACACAAAATTTGACATTTTTTCGCCTCCCTATAGTGGTGGGGTGTTAATTCACACTGGCATCATAATTCGGTTTCATATTTCCCGTAAAATGGTTTGAATGTCTTGGAAAGACTTCTAACAAACAAAAAATGCCATTGTGTTCCCCTGACACGGTCTCAGAAGGAAGACACCACGCCGCACAGACGAAAGCGCCTCCTATCTTCATAAGATAGTGATAATGATGAGGCTACTAATATAAAGATGATAACCTTCTCTCCACATCTTTTTATCAAATGTACTAAAAAATCGCATTACAGCAAATTTTAGGATGTTTGCAATAATAAACCGCCTTTGTAGAATTGAGAAAGAAGAATAAATTACAATTGAGGAGGTCTTTTTCTGAAATAAGGGGCGTATTCTCCTTATCACTATCTTATGAAGATAGGAGGCGCTTTCGTCTTTGCGGCGTGGTGTCTTCCTTCTGAGACCGTGTCAGGGGAACACAATGGCATTTTTTGTTTGTTAGAAGTCTTTCCAAGCCATTCAAACCATTTTACAGGAGATATGAAACCGAATTACGATGCCAGTGTGAATTAACACCCCACCCCTATAGGGAGGCGAAAAAATGTCAAATTTTGTGTTCCAGCCCCTCTGCCATGGGTGCGCCTGCATTTGATAATCTCTCTGCCATGGAGAAAGAAAGAAAAACAATTGTTCATTGTCTTTTCAAGAATTTGTTATTTTCTAATTATAAACTTTCTTAGGACATCATTATAGAAAGACCCCTTCAACTCAAAATGCATGCGTTATAGTGTATGTTGCAATACTTTTGAGTAGGGAGGGTATGTCACAACAATTTTGTAATTGCCAAAGAGCGCGGTTTTCACTTGCACAATTTTTTTGAGACACACTGTATAGTGGAATACAGGTCATTGGTCAATGATGGAAAATCGCCCATCAGAATCCCCCATTCCCTTAGTTTCTAGGTGAAAATATAGGCCTAAATTTTCATTGTAATATCAAATCAGTACACCTCAAATGTAGCAAATTATTTGACAAATTATTGACAGTTTAAAAACCTGGGAGATATTTCCTTTCCTGGCCTGGCGTCCCAACATTCAAATGAATTCATTATCCTACATATTCATTTCTGCGTTAGTCCTATGTTAACATAGTTCGTATAAAAGAGAATAGCATGTAATTCTGATTTCAAAGTCTCTTCTCCTTTTGTCCCAAAATATCATTTTCAAAATACCAAAATTTACAAAATGATAATTTTAAATTTTTACAGCAGTTTTTGTTAAAATTGTGTTGTTTTGCAACATGCAAACTTGTACCAGTACTCAATATTATCTGTAAATGTGCAGCAATTTCATGCATGTCTACCCAATGCTGTTATGGGGTGGCATACATGTCTATTACTTGTTTCCACATATTTTGCTATGATTATATCATGCCATTATGTTTTGATAGTATAACTGACAGGTGAAGGTCAGACAGGCTCCCCAGAGGGCTGGCAGCCTGGTAGCCTCTTGAGGCCATACCCTAAGCAAAGGGCAAATAGTAAGGTTCACACCAATTACTTGAAGTTGGTGAGGGCACTCCAAGGGGGTTAAACTTGAAGTTCAGTCCAGCATGAACACCAAAGTTATGGTTAACTACCTTTTCAAAAACTGTAAAGGACATTTTTCCTGTAGGATTCAGTGAGTCCAGAACAATTTTAGCAGTCCAACAGTGACAGTTAGAGCAAATTTGATTGATTTTCCAAACATTTTAATATCTTGTTACCCTCTGTAGAAATTCTGCTTGTCACTTGTCAGTCATACTAGAACAACATTCCACTGACTATCTACATACGTACATGAATTTTCATAAATTGTATTTGTTCATTTAACATGAAAATTCGTTCTCCTTATTTCTCAGTCATGAGAGGGGCTGTATCTACATGCCCATTACAAGGTGTCTAGCCAAATGCTTTGTTGCTACTTGCTAGCCCAGAAACTGAAAATTTATGAAAACTTATAGACATAGAGCCTTTAAAATGTTTTCCACCCTAAACTGTATTTAATCAGTGGTTAAAAAAATATTTGAAGACATGTATTCCAAGATGTAACTATACTGTCCCAGGTACTGTGTTAGAATTGTAGCAAAGTTACATCGGTTTACAACACTGACATATAGTCAAATTGTTGATGTTTTTATCCAAATTGTGTAGATCACCCATCTCTATTGATCTCAAAAAGTGACCACAGTCAAACAAAACAACTCATCTAATAATGGATTTGTCTACTTGACCTATATTGTACCCCACTGTGGTAAATGTAATAGCAGTACTTGTTAGTATAACACTTGCGAATGGCTGGTGGTATCATTGAATTGTGTTGTGTTGCCAGTTGGCCTAACCACAAATAAGCCCAAATTGATAAAGTTAAAGCTTCATAATGAAGGTTTTTGGCTTTTATCACAGATGTTCATGACTAAGGATTAGTTTGCAATTGAGTCATAAATTGTAAAATATCTAGAAGCATTGATATCATTTAATCAATTTAGTTATAGTCAATTCAAAGAAAATCTTACTAGTATCAATAGAATAGGGAACCAAAGTAAATGTTAAATTTTTGATGATTGTCAGAACATAATGCGTATATGTATCCTCTTGTGATTGTAAGTAGCCTGATTATATTAATTGTTGACTCAAATAAATGTTTATACACTAAACAAAAACTGCATGTATGACACAAGGTATACTGAAAACTATGAAAGAGCTGTTTGTATTGAAATGTCATGCTCCTTGGAATCAATATGCAAAGTCAACAAATAATACAAAGTACCTTGTTGTTACTCTGACTGGATCAGTATAAACACACCTATTTTGAGTGTTGAGATATCACAGCCATTTTATTGTTTTGTTGACATTTGAAGGCAAGTACATGCATGTCATAAAGTGATGGCTTTGAAGATGGCACTCAACATCAGAAATACTTTACACACACTCACATGTACTGTACAGAGTAAACAGCATTTACAAGGATCATGGTACATTTTAGAATCAAGGATATCAATTCCCTTTTTTTAGGGGTGGGTTTGGTGATATACATGTAGTACATTTAATATTGCAGAAAAGTCACAAATCCTACAATTCTGAGAAATCAAGTACATGTACAATCCACAAAAAGGTTAGATTGCAAAAGATGTACCACAAAACTTCAGCAGTACTTACATGTAAATATACTATTAATTTCAACTTACTAGTCATTCATAAATATCATCTGTGTATGCAGTTACAGTGACGACTTAGTCAATACCCTTTTTTCCAAATTTAACATCTTATCCATTCATTGCCCTTTAAAACTCAAGGAAATATCAACCTAGAGTTCTTGTCATGTGAAACATTTCCAGTAACAAAATGTGCAATTATCTTTTCAATCTATGGCCAGAGTCTGACATGTACATGTATGTGTACACACACCCGGCTTGTCGGGGCATTTGTCTCTACAAATACATAGACTAAGGCATATTATACTCATTACTGAACTTTATGATCAAAGTTCCACAGTGAATAAGTAACTATTAAAATGAACTACTATATTAGCCCAGTGAACAGTAGCTATGATGATGTTCACAAAATCATTCAGAAACTAAGTTAGGAGGGAACTACGACTGAATTATTTCAG
>JZLH01S0457524.1:13470-33937 GCA_001188425.1 Eucidaris tribuloides | reverse complement strand
CGTACGACGTACGTACGTACGTAGTACGTACGAGTAGTAGTAGTAGTGTGTGTGTGTGTGTGTGTGTGTGTGTGTGTGTGTGTGTGTGTGTGTGTGTGTGTGTGTGGTGTTGTGTGTCGTGTGCGTGTGCGTGTGTGTGTGTGTGTGTGTGTGTGTGTGTGTGTGTGTGTGTGTGTGTGTGTGTGTGTGTGTGTCTGTCTCTGTCTGTGTCTGTGTCTGTGCATTATAACCTTAATTTCCTCAATGATACAATTATCAACATGCATTTTCATTGTTGCATCTTCAATTTTCCATCCCCTGTGCAACAAAACTCAGAGTCTGAACCACATTTCTTCAGGGATCAAGTTAATTGTACAGACCCCCCACCCACCTCCCCTAGGAAAAAAAAAAATATTTTTTTATCAGGGTAGCCCCATCAGTAATTAAAAAAATTTTTTTTAGCTGTGGCCCTGGATCAACAAAGTAACATAAACACAAACAAAAATGACATACATGTAAGACAAATATGAAATACTGTACACATTCAAATAATAATACATAACAGCATACCCATATAATTTTACTGTTATGCCGACATAATGTCAAGGTGAAAAATTCTTATGGTCATGATGTCGACTTTAAAACAATTGAGATAGCAACAGCATTAATTACAACTGAGTGAATTTACTGAAGACCATTTTTTTTCAAAGATGGAAACAGGCTCAGAGCTGGTAACATACAACTGTATAAACAATGGGGCATGTCACAAGAAAAGGGAAATGACTTGTGCGAGAAAGAGAATATCAAAATTTGCCTCCCATTTTCTTCCGCCCTGATGAATTTAACTTGTGCAAGTCAACTGTACACTATGTAAATTGTTGACATGTATGTACATGGACATGTACTACTCATATATTTTTTCTTGAGCTAACTTGTGTTTATCAATTATTATGGTTCATGCATACTGTGCAAGCTTGCTGGTAGAGTAAGTTGCATATGTTCTTGGTGAATCACAAGTTCATGGCCTTGAAAAATAGGTCAAAGTTTTCATTTGATAATGCTGAATGAGTATGGATCGTTATCTCTTCACCTCTGGATGTATTTAGAATTTGAAAATGAAATATTGTCTGTTTTCCATACTTGACAATTATTAAGTTTATAATTCAGACAAAATTTTTATGAATGCACTGTGAGTTGATTGTACTTAGATCTCATTCAGTGAAATTCTGGACTTTAACCACAGTGTATTTCTCTTGATACTCAAATCAGAAATTAGTGTTGTATCTTTTTTTTCTAAACCAGGCAGGGTTTGGTTACAAGTAACCTTTAAAGTAATATTTGAAAGTTCTCGTGTAAAAAAATATATTACCAAAAAATATTTTTGCTTCAAAATCATTGCTCACCGATGAAATATTTCAATTACGATGGAATTATGTAGATTTTGTCATCATACCTCTATTCTTTGGATTACAAGGATCTTGTTTCTGCAGCACTAGTATTAGATACAAGCCCATTATAACTATTAGTGCTGTATAGGTTAACCGACCATTACCGACCATGAAAATCCAAAACGGGTTTGAATTTGTAGGTTTCAGCTAACTGTTTTTTGCCATTTTCCTGCAGAAACATTACATGGTCACTTTTGTCTAGAAGTATTTGCAAAGAGATGTTGATTATGATGACAAAGTTTAAAGTAATTTAGGTTAACATTGTGGAGCTTCAAATAAAAAAAAGTCAAACTTTGCTATCTGAGCTACATAGTAGTGTTTGAATGGACAAGTAAACACGCTAGAATACAAGAGTTTGGATATTTATGCAGCCACTGGCAAGATATGAATGAATAAACAATTAGTACTCAGAACGAGTAAAAAATAAGCCTAGATCCACACACAGTAAGTCTATGGGAGGAAATTGGCAGGTGAATCCAGTGAACTTACGATTTTCACTTTTTAAAAGCACTATAATCATTTTGAAATACAATTTTTTCAGTGCTTTATTTTTAGACCTTATCAAAGACACTTGGAACATAGAGGATTATGTAGCTCACATTTTTTAACTGTGGTAAATGTTAGCCAGTGGCTTTAAGTAATTCCATTGTTATCCAATATATTACCAGTAAGTCGTGGTTGTGAAGCAAAAATATTATTTTACTTTGAACATTAGCATGTTGCCACAATTATTCCAGGGAATAAGAATATTCTTTTCTTTTTTCAGAGAAAGAGGTTCAAGTATTGCTTTTAGTTTAACCAAAAACTGCCCTGTTTTCATGATAGGTTAACTGGATTTGGAAATAACAGTTGTAATTAACTACAGGGCAGGATATTCACTAGCAGGCATTTTGAATTTCTCCCCTCAAGACTCATTAGGAGTTTTGCAGTGAAATATGTTGAAGTGGATAATGTCGAGTGATTAAGGTCAATTTGATATAAAGATTTAAGTGCCCATACTAAATAGATGTGGCTGTCATTTGGGGCCTTCAAATCTAGTTTGTGCAATAAATTATTTCCTCTTATATTGCCTTGTAGTCCCTACATTCATGTCTCGAGGTGAAGCTTCAATAAAATTATCCTTAAATAGATTTAGGATGTGAATAAATTTAAAACATTTTGCGGACTTTGTTTTTGCGTGTGTTTAGTTGGGACAGTGACAGAAGCATATTATTCATTTATTTATTTATTTATTTATTTATTTATTTATTTATTTATTTATTTATTTATTATTTATTTATTTATTTTTATTTATTTATTTTATGTCATTCATTTATTGATTGATTCAATTAATAAAAAAATACAGATGGTGAGTAAGGTGCTAGGAGAGCTAGAGAAAAATTAGCAAGTCTGTAATTTGATTTAATTTAACCATGATGCACATGTATAGGATGTGGGCAGTTCCAAATCTACAGAGTACTCTTTTGAAATACGAAAAATAGAAGTTAAATACTGGACAGAAATCCAAACATTTTTTTTTTTTTGGGGGGGGGTAGGGGGATGGGGGTGGGAGGAGGGATGCAGGAGAGGAGAGGAACTGACCTGCATGTCATTCATATCATTAAGGCTGCTGCTCTGCATATATACAGTGCAATTGATTGTGGCTCAAACTGTGTTTATCATTCACAGGTTCAGTTCCTGCCTGTGTATACAACAAATGTTTGATTTGGTCGACAAAAAAGTGGTAATATTTGTTGGTGTGTATTTACCAACCTTTTCGATAACTCGCGTTTGTAGTTATTACCATATTATATACAGCTGAAGCCTTGTAAGACTGGGTTTTTCAGTAATAGTTACTGGTAAATTTCAGTGTTATGGTGTTACCAGGTCATGAATTCCAACTATTGCACTCGTTAAGTGATTTTAAAATATGATTTTTGTGTGTGTGTGTGTTCGGCCATTTTAATATCTTTGCTTTCCATAAAGTCGTAAAACCAGAATAAACAGGAAATGGGGATTGAACAAGATAGAAAGGAGATACACTGTACTGCATTATTAGTATCTTAGTCACAAATAGTGGATAGTGTTGGTTTAGTCTAAATGTGTGTACCACTTTTTTAAGGGTTTTTTCCCGAATTTTCTTTACTTTTATATATTCTGTGTACTGTTACTGGTAGTCTTAATTTCTCTCAAGTCCAAAGTTTACTTTCTTCACATATTTTTGTTTTAGTTTGTGGGTGGCTAGGGGAACCTTTTCAAATAAAGCTTGTTTAAGTCAATCATGTGTTATTTTGTAATCTTTTAAAATTTAATAATCACATTTTTTTTTACTTCAGTAGTTGAGCTTGTGATTGCCAGCTTTAAATGCCGAGAGTCACATTGTCTCTTTGTTGCTGATTTACGATATAACGGTAATGACATGATTAAGGAATGTCGGGTATTAATTAAAGAGTAACAAAAAATATAATTTAAAGTGATTGTCAATATTTATTTAGTATTGGAGGTGGGCCAGAAATGTCTGGTATGCAGACAGTTAAATGAATCATACAAAGATAATCAAACACATTTGTTAAAAAAAAAAAAATAATGAATAAGTAAATAAAGTCCCTATTTGTTCTACATATACATGTATTAGGGAAAAGGTAATTTAGTTCATTATGCAAATTATTCTGGCAAAATGTGTTATAAATGTATGATTTTTTTTGGAGGGGGGAAGGAGGGGGAGTGGTATTTATTTGTTTATTTGGTATGTTTGATTTTGTGCGTAGTGTATAATTTCAGAACAGCATTTTAACTTTTTAATGATTTCAAACTGAAAATCCTGTAAGGTTTGCTAAAAATGGTAAAAATATATTTGTTGCCAAGCAATAATTTTGAAATTGTGCAATTTTTCAGGGCCTGCTTTTTTAAACCATACTAGAGACATTGATAACATGTACAAGTACAGCTATGCAGCTTAAAAATGATTTTTAAAATTGGAAACCTAGTAAAACAGTGCTTTTAAAGCTATTAATTACTGCAGGCGGGCATGGACATCAACAACATTGAGAAATGGTGAGCAAATTGCAGACTTTTCAGTTCAATTTTACATTGCATGTAATGTACAAAAATTCAAATAAAGAAAAAGAGCTAGCTTGTTTTTTGGAGAAAAAAAATCATTGACAAGCAGATCTCTTCTAAATTTGATTGTGATTTACAATGTAAATGATCATACATGTATATATTGATAGCTTACTGGATGCACAAGACCGAGGGAAAAATTTTATAAATGCATAATTACTTTCAATGAATATTCCAGTGAGTAATTGAACCAGTACAGCATGTAGGCCTACATGTACATGTAGATATGCTGTAGAAATGCATGGACAGGACAGGTTGCTAATTTAGGTGACTGAGGTCCCACTGATTTATGTGTAGGCTGGTGATTGTATCTAGAGGTCCAGTGTTTGCACAGTATGTTCATTGTGTATGTTGTCCCAAACTTATTTCTATATTAATCTGATTCATTACAGTAATAAAGTGTAATAATCATATTTAAATTTATGGTGGACGGTATGTGTTCGTAAAATTGCAATTTCCATTTTACAAGTACACTGAAGATACACATACAGCAAAACCACGTTATTGGTTTGGATGGCATAAATATTCACACACACACACACAGACACACACACACATATGCATGCACACACACACACACACACACACACACACACACACACACACACACACACACACACACACACACACACACACACACACACACACACACACACACACACACACACACACACACACACACACACACACACACACACATACACATGCACGCATGCACACCAGTGTAGGAAATAACCCAGGGCGACGGGCGATTTAGTCCTTGGCAAAGCCCAAATAGCCCCCTTAAATCCCCCAAAACCAATTCTTTGGGGTGACCATTTCCTTCAGAATCGCCCTAAGATTTGCTACAAAAAATGTCACTTTTTTTTTTGTTTATTATAGCATTAAAACAAAGATCAAATAGTTGTTTGTATGGATGAAGCACCAGGTAAAACATCAGCAATCTTTCATTGCATTTTTCAAATTTTGATGTGCAACGAAAAAGTAGAACCAGTGGTAGAAAAATAGCCCCCCCAAATTTAAAAATAGCCCCAAGGCTCTAATAAAAATCGCCTTGAAGAAATAAGAATTAATTCCTACCCTGATGCACACACATACTTACAATGTACAAGCATGTTGTACAGAACTATATACCATGATTACATACCTCCAGAAGGGGACATTGTGTGAACATATACCATGGACACACGATGTGTGTGTGATATTCAAACGTACAACCGTGGGATTATCCAGTATCTATTATTCTTTCAAAATTTCGAACATACTGTACCATACAAACAGAGACACGATTTCCGTCCAGTTGCACTACTTTGCAAATCAAGGACGTAGAGTCTAGACTTATGCCCTCTTTGGGAGGCGCTAACAAACAGACAAAAAAAAACCACGCACACACATACACACACACACACACACACACACACACACACACACACACACACACACACACTACTTATTCGCACATTTACACATGTGTAAAGTAAACCGTAAACCATACAAGGTTTGATTATCCCATTCTAGTAAATGATAACAATGTTTGTATGGTTGTACCAAATTCCAGGCGTGAGTAATTCATGAGGCGTTACACACGTCCACAGGACTATCATTTTTGCTGTCATTACAGGGATGATTGCTTGCGGAACTAAGTGGTCTCATTGGTGATCCGCAAGTGTAACGTTGCGGATCACCTTGATTTCTGTCAAAATCTTCTTCTTCTTTTTCTTCTTTATTTTCATCTTCTTTCTTTCTGACCACTTTTTTGTGTCCCAAATATCTCAAGATTGACATGTTCCTGTCATGCTTGCAACTTCATGATCATGTGTTCATGACTTGTTCCGACAATTGACATGTCATTTTGTTGAATCAGTCATCCGTGACGTCATCTATTGACGTCATTTGTCAAACTATTTATGTCAAATATCTTCATGACTGAAGTCAAATTACGCTAAACAAATTTGGCACATGTCAAGTCGGTCAAGGTCACCTCGGACAAAGCCACGTGCGCAGCGCGCGTCACGATGCGCGGCCGGGCGCGGTCAAAACTGTAAAAATGCCCCAATCGACCTAGCGATGTCCTGCATACGTTTCAGGCATTTTGGCGCATTTTTGGGTGCGCGGTTGTACGTGCGCGCGTTTTTCGCGCGCACCCGTTTCAGTATCGAATTTCGCACCATTTTTCGATGGTTTTGAATACCTGACTGAATTCTAAAATCATTTCGAACCTTTTCCAAACCAATTGACGCTGAAGTAAGCGGCGTACACGGCCGAAAACGGTTAAAACCGCTAGCGCGCCCTGCGCCACGATAGACTTAACGCTGCATTTTAAAATCAGGCCTAAAATCTGGCTAGACATAACCATAACTTTCACGCTTTTGTTTACTATTCTGATAGGCTATGATGCCTAGATATTATTTCACGCATCATTTTGTTATTTTGATTTCGATGACGTCATCTATGACGTCATTAATGGAAGTCAAATGTAGTCCATATGTCGTGACTGGCATGTCCTGAGATGTTGCAAATTTTCATGATGATGTGTCATGATAAGTTCTCAAAAATGACATCTTGTCAATGTGACAAGTCATCCGTGACGTCATCTATGACGTCATAGTTAAAAAAACGGATTTTCTATATATCTCATGACTGAAGCCAAATTACATGACCAAATTTACCACATGTCAAGATCAGGTCAAGGGTCAACTGTTGGACAAATCCATGTGCGCGCACGCGCGTAATGATGGACGCGTACGCGTGTTAAATCTTTAAAAAAATCCCTCATTCCTCAAATTGCAGTTTGGCTACATTACATCATTTTGTTATCTTAATTATCATAACGTCGTCTAAGACGTCATTAATGAAAATCAAATTTAGTCCATATCTGGTGACTGGAGTTACGTGTAACTAAGATGACGTGCGGATCACCTAATTCGTCTCAGTGACGAATTCAAATCTAGTTAATTTTTAACTCTGTAGACAAAACAGGCACTTACTAGTTGGACTGATAGCAGCGTTATAACTACAGTGGTTGGCGCCATTGGGGACAACCCACGCTTAGAATTACTACCCAACATTTGGGATGATATACTGTATGGCCTACTGTATAGGCTATGCCGTATATTTACTATTTTGTGTACATTTGTTTGCAATTTTACTCCAATGGGGAATTCGCAAGAGTTTATTTTCACCATTTTATTGCATTTTCATCCACTTCATAATACAGGTAAATCAGGAAGTGACAATTTTTGCAGACTTTGATTATTCATAAAATTTATTAGACAAAAGAAATAACATTAATTTTTTAGGAATGAATATTCAGCATAGGAACCTGTTCCTGACATGTACTCAATTCATGAAAATGTTTAATCATAAATTATATGTGAAAAAACACCAAAAGCTTTTAGTTTCCATCCTAAATTATAGTATGTTTTCAGTTTGAAATTAATCAAGACTTTCTCAGTTTTGTCCAGTGAGTTTTGTTTTGATTCATGGGTGGAGAATAAGTCAAAACATTCCCGCTTCTCAGTTTTGTTATGTTTTGTTTTGATTCATGTATGTTGCTCTATTAGATTGAGTGATTCATATTGAGTAATACACCGAGCTGGTAAAAAAAATAAATAAAACACTAAAAATTCCTTAGCTCTATAACATTGCTGGTGAGTACCTCTTTAAAGATCAATTACATGTTTATTGTAGTATTTCATATTGCCAATAAAAAGTGAACAGCTCTGTTCAATACATGTAGATGATAACTAATTTTGCTACAAATGCACATCCTTCTGAAATATAACAAGCAAATAAAGATTAACAACAACAAATGAATGCCAAATAACTTAAAAAACTGAAAATGTTACTTATCATGTGATTAAAGGGCAAATTGAGATTGTGTTACAGGATTTATGTATCATCCATCACTTTTATTTGGGTGCCAAGGGCAGAGACAAATGGGTTATTTGATATGATGTATTGGGTCACAATAGTTTGTCATCAAGGGTCATTCACTCTTGCTCACTATGCTGGAATGGTCGCTACTGAAAATATGGGAAGTCAAAAGGCACATATTTGAGTTACAATGGCATGTACTACTGTACACACCATATATTTTGTGTCCTTATATTTCTGCGATTTTGCTTCAAGACAGGTTCACGAGAGTATATTTTCACGAATTTATTGTATTTGCATTCACTTTGTACAGAAATGTCAGGAAGTGAAAATTTTCGTGTTCAGTAAGTCGTGAAATTCGCGAAAATAAAACCACGGCGAAATATTCAGCATATACAATATGTTGAGGAATTTCTGCTGTAGGTATACAGGGAAACCCCGTTATAACGAGCTCGGATACAGCGAGGTACCGCTTTTAATGAGGTGATTGTCTCGGTCCCCGTTTTATTTACATGCTCTTCAATGGTAAGAAGCACTGTTTACAACGAGCTCGGTTATTGCGAGATTTCGCTTATAACGAGGTATTTTTCTCAACCCATGTAAGAAATTCACCCCGTTAAAACGAGGAAATGAAAGTCGCATCGTGCGCTGACCAAATTCTAAATTTTGGCAGCGCAAAAATTGTCCAATCGTTTCAGAGCGCATCGCGCCACTTCTGCCAGCCACGCAGCCATGCACAATACATGAAGTCCCTGACTACTATCTGCAAGTGTGTGTGTGTGTGAGTGTGAGTGCAATTCACACTGCTGCACAGTACATTCACCTGTCATCACACACACAAAGCCTGCCTCCCGTACACAGTACTCAACGCAAGTTACGAGCGTGAAGGTTGCTGCTTTATTTCGAGATCTAGTTTTCTGTATTACTTTTGATGAGTTTATAAATGAAAAATAATCAGCTTTCTGTTCATAGTTTTGGTGCAGAACAGGTAGGAAAAGCAGTAAATAGATGGGTTTAATGCCTAGTCCCATACATGTTATATTTTGTGTGATATATTATGTGTACGTTTACAACGAGGTACCGGATATAGCGAGGTAAAATCGGCAGTCCCGACGACCTCGCTATAACGGGGTTTCCCTGTATTACATGTATAGGGCTTGTCAGCATATTTCAGCATTTCCAATGTACATCACATAGGCCCTATAAGAAACAGTGTTATATGGATAGGGAATTTTTAGTGGATCTTGGTGTGATGGCTTGATACATGTATTTTACCAGCCAGTTGGCATCCAACATGATTTACCGAATCCAATATTGCAGTACCCATGCATCAAAATAAAATAAAAACACCTGACAAACTAGATAAGTGTTGATTGTTCTCCAAGTTAAAGACACTATATAACATTGTGTAAGACCCATTTAAAAAATTGTCAAACTTTGCTATCTGACATATCTGATAGTGTTAGAATGGACTAATGAACATCCTAGAACACAAAAATTGAGACAGTTATGCTGTCACCTATAAGATATGTACAGATAAAAATTGGCACATGAATTATTTTCGGCCGATGAAAATTCTGCAACACAGTAGGCCTTCAGTCATGGGGGAAAACTTGAATGGTCTCTCAATGATTTTTACTTTTTGAAAGCACTTTATGATTATTTTGAAGTATAATGTTGTCAAGGATTTATTTTTAGACCTTATCAAAGACACTGGTAGCATGGGGAATCATGTAGGTCAGTTTTTTAAATGGAAATATTGCTATAAACTTATAAAGTGCCTTTAAACAATAACAGTGTATAAATTTATCTAAAACTATGAAAATATGCTGAAAAGTGAGAGTTTATTACAACCTCTTTTTTCTAACTAGTCAATGAGTAATTACCATATTTGTTGGTATTATTTTCTGTCGGGGAAAATCTGAAAAAGGAGGTGCAGTTTATACATGGGTACAGGCTAAAGTCCATTTAAAAAACAACAACATTATTTCATGTAATTTTGCTAAATTCTTGTGGCAGATATTTTACAGCAGTCAAAGTGGAAAAGATTGATTATCATTAGCATTTTAAGATAAGTGATAAAGTGAAATATAAACATTTGAAGCTGGTATTCCTTAAATTACAGGAAAACATCTGTCCAGTTTCCTTCTATGTTACACACTATTCAGAAATTTTGTATATGATGTTATACATTGCAGAATGCCGGGAAGAAATGTACACTGCAGTATTTCCATTTTATTGTTTGCGATGTTTGGATTTCAAAGAAATTTGAAACTGACGAATTGGGTGCATTCTTTGTGCAGTGCACGTCTGTACGTAACTGTTTAATATTGTAGTTATGTTCCTAAAAATATGCAGGTATGTGATGGTATACATTATACAATGTAACTGTATTTTCATGCATGGATGATAAAGTATTAGAATTGGCACCTGGTACGCACTTAACCTAAAAAAAAGGTTTTTAAAGTGAAGTAGGGTAATTTAGCGGTTTTGCCATGCCCTTGCTTGATTCTCATCGTAGTGTGTTTGTAGACCAGAGTAGCACCATGTTCATTTAATAATTTCGTGATTAGCCTGTTGAAGACTAGACACGAGTTATCTCGTCTCAAGGTTTATGGGAAATGCTAGTTATAGCAAAATCGAACCGTCTTCAACAGATTAAGAATAAGTTGACTGTACTTGTGAGAGTGCTGCAGCTTAAAACAAATATTGCAACTAAATGAACATCTATTACCAGCATCCAAATACAATGTGGCCCAGAAAAAATGGTGCACTAGATTTAGCATTTTCCCCCTTATCCGATAAAATTGCTATTTCTGTATTCCATTCATTTGATAGTGTATTCTTTTCTGAGAATACAATACTTAAATCATCAGTTTTCGTTCAGTAATTTTCATTTTAGAGGCAATTTTGCAAAGAAGTGCTTTTCAACTTTCTAGGTAAAAGGGGTAATGAGGCATCCTATGGATGGTGTGCTATGGAAATTACACATACCGTAAACTGGCATGCTCGTACCAAATTTGTATTGGTTCACAAAAATGGCCCTAAAATGGACAGTGCTCAGCCGAGGTAGACGGTCGTGATGTCATTCTATTCTGCAAAAGACAAATTATCAGATGAAATCCAAAATAGATGAGCAATAATGTAATTTGGGAAATAACTGTAAATGTAACTTCACCATCTGTTCTGGACCACCTTGTATTCAGGGCTCGACACTAGCACTTGCCCGCTTGCCCGGGGCAAGTAAACTTTCCTGTTGGGCAAGTAAAAATTTTGATCATGAGATGAGCAAAACAAATAAAATACGTCTAAAATTTTGTATTCATTTAACTTACATACTAAGTTTTATAATTATTTTGTTCATTTACTTAATTTTATGACTCTAAAGTTGCATTCATAAATCACACGTTTTGCATCCCCCGGAATTGAAATAACAAACGTCCAATGCTATGGCCTTATTGCTTAAAATTAGTGAGAAATCACTATTAAAGCCCAAAGTTTAGTTTTTTTTTTTTTTGTTATTTGAAAGCTTTATGCCCCAATGTCATCAACCCTGCAATAATAGATTCTGAATGTCTTTATTTTTTTTATTAACATTAATGGAAAATCTCGTAGGAACACCCCCAAAATTTTACATTATATGCATCTAAGAGGTGAAAAGGCTTTAAGGTTCATGTGTTTTACCTCATCTGAAAAGAGGCAGACGCAGCTCTTTGCAGATATGAGGGTATTACTCATATAACATTTTTTAACCCTTTGGATGCTGTAATGTAAAATATGGTCAAAAATGTCAGGGGGTCCCCCCAAGCTTTTTCTAATAAAAAATAAAAAACTTAATTAAAAAAAAAATCAAAGACAAAAAAAAGTTTATATTGAGTTATACCTCATCTTAAAGAGCCGAGTCTGCTCTTTCAGATGAGGTATAACACACTGTTAAACCTTAAATCCTTTTTTAACCTTATAGATGCTATAATGTAAAATTTGTGGGGTGTGTTCACACGAGATTTTTCATTAAATAATTAAAAAAAACTACAGACATTCTGAATCTATTATTGCAGGGTTATGACTTTGGGGCATAAAGCTTTCAAATAACAAAAAATCCCCAAAACTAAACTTGGGCTTTTGATTATTCATTTTCAGGCAAGTAAATTTTTCATTCTATTCGGGCAAGTAAAAATCTGAAGGTGATGATTTCCCTTGCTTATAGAACAACTAGGAAAAGAAGTTACTGTGGAACCCTGCTGTATTGTATCTAAAATATTATTACAGTTTTGAATAAACTTAGTTAACCTGCAATCATTCATAAAAGCAATGTGTACACATATTTTTGTAAAGAACAGCAGATAAATGACATAACTTGTAGTACAGTGTCTCTAATAAGCATGCATAGAGAGAAAAGGTTGGTACTTTTTGTTGTTATCCACTTTAAATACATCTGCTGTCAGTCACCGCAATTATTCACCAATGTCCTGTCAGAGAACATATCTCACAATACTATACTGTCTGTACATAGAGTCCGCGTTAATATTTTCAATGGTGGTGTCAATTACTACATGTAAGTGCACATGCCACAATATTACACACGCTGGTCCGTCATGAGTACTGTAAACATAGAATATTTTACAGTTTTTATATTTTCACACATTTCGGCTTTGCGTTTGCCGATGTTGGCGCAAAAATAAAAATACACAAATATTCTTGCAAAGCTAATCGTTAGTTTTTTGTAAAATGTACTATCTAGTGTTTGGACAGTGTGTGCATGCATGCCTAGCTACTGAGGTAGCGTTGTGCCATGTGTTGTGTGGTAACATGCCCTACTTCAGTAGCCCACGAAATTGAAAACACGCCAAATTTCACCAAAAATTAATCAGGCGAAATATCCACTTTTATGTCTGCCCGTACATATAGTTTAAGTGCATGCTTAACATTAAAATTACCAGTTTTTAACAATATACCCTAAATGTACCTCATATTGAAATTTGCATGGCTTGCAATGTTTGATCTGAAAACTGATTAGTTGTAATTAAGAAAATAACATTTTGCTTCAAGTAATTTTGACTACATGTATTTTGTCAAAAAAAAAAATTGTAACAGTGTATGTCGGTTTTAAGAAATCCGTGATGATAGATGGAATTTTGGGACCCTCATTGCTTTAATGGCTTTTTTGCAAATTGCCTGACCTTTTTGGAGAGTTTGATTGAACATTAGTGTGAGATGCCAGAAATGAAGTTCACACATTCTGTGATGTTTTATGATGTGTGATATAATGTCCACGGAGATTTTGCTGGAAGGCTTAATGTAAGGTAAAATTCAGCCCCGGGCGGAAGTTCAAGCTTTGAAGAGTAAATTTGAAAATATCAAAATTTTTGTTATTTTTTTTCTTTTTCTTCTGTCTATGCTGCATTTATGTACTGTATCTTTACTGGTGTTTAGTATGAACTTGACTAGAAATGATCATTTAGTGTAATAATTGGAATCAGGGCAGAAAAATAATTTTTTAAGTTTTCGGGGCTACTTTCAAGCCTAATGTAGTGATTTTAGTATGTTATACATTGGACCCTATGAGGAAAATTGAGGGCTGTTCAGGGGGGCTATTTTGTTTATTTTGGGGGCTAAATCACCAACAGCCCCTGTGTATTTCCTATGTTGATTGGAATTCTTTTGGATTCATAATGAATATAAATGTACGGTGAGGCATCATGTATCTAGACAAAAACTTATTTTGTGTTGACTGTTGAGTGTATTATTATAACAGATTTATTACTAGTTGCCTTCAAGATGACTAAACATGTAATTGAGTAATTTTACAATACTGGGGAGGGGAAGTGTGACATCAGACTGAAAAATATAAATTCCTTTATAAAATGCTATGAACACACTGAGTAATCAATAAACATTCATGAGAGATCCATATAACCAGAGGAGACAGTTCAAACAGTCTTGAACGATATGAACATAATTTCAATTTTTTCTTACATATGGGTTTCTATTGGCATTTTTATGAATTATGCTTGGTGTCCACCATAACAAATGTTCCATGAGTTAGAGAATTAGCTTATTTTCTTCCTGCAAAAGTTCAACACCTCCAAGTTTTAGTTTGTGGTTACTTATGACTATATCCTGCCAGTTAAACATGGCTGTGTTCATTTCTTCGTGAATTTCTCCTACAGTCTGTACCTCTGAAAATGCATGGAACATTTGTTACACAGTGTCCAAACGTGGACACCAAAATGAAAATGGCTGCCACAGTTTTAAAAATCTATATTTGGATTGATTTTATTCATCTGTTTTATAGACCTTTGTGCTATAGATTTCTGTATATGATAATTTGATTGCAGATGATAAAATTAACAGAACTATTACCCGTGAAAAACGCCGGCGGAACACGTGTTACGATGGACACCAAAAATTTCCCCTAATTTCAAGTACCCAGAATCTATTAGTTTTAGTAGATTTTGAAAGCAATTTTGCATTGTTTATTGTTTATTCCGGGAATTCTTTAAATTGAAGAAGTTTTACTAAGTTATCTCATTTGCTAGTCCATATTCTAGCTCTGCTGTGGAACATTTGTTACCAGAAAACAAGGTGGACACCAAAAGTAACGCGTGTTCCACTTTTGGAAAATCTGAAATTTGAAACCTTTAGTTACAATATATGTGCATTTTTTTGCTATTCCCTGCATACCTGGGATGGTAGCAACATATTAACAACAGATGAGAAAAAAATATATTTGAAATATGTAGACAAGTTGCACCAGATGTATACCCTGTTTGAGCATGTCACATTTTGGTGTCCTCAAATTGGCTATTTTTCAGATAAAAAGCCTTGTAAAATGAAAACGACTCTGTCTTTAGGCCTAATTTTATCTATACTATCTCTACATCATGGGATAAGGATCCCATAAAAAAAATAGCACATTTGACCTTTATATATTTGAAATATGACATGTTCAAAACTCTGTTGGAAAATCTCTCCACTATCATAAAAATACTCTTGCAAATCAATTGTACAGACAAGTATCGTCCATTCATTTCCCACCGTTTTTTCAACAACCCCTTACTGAGTGCATAAATATTCATACCTTTTCAGTAGTAAGGGATACATCAGTGAAAATCACAAATAATCAGAATCATTGTGAAATTTACACATAATTATCTTCATATTTCTGTTTACCTATCATGAATTTAACGATTTTCAGTGTACCTGGCCACATTTACAGAAGTAACAGAAAATTTTCATTTTCATTTGAAGAAGCAATAATGAGATCTCAGATCTACTATGTGTGTGAAATCTTTTAATTTCAACATGCAGCTTCATGAAGTAAAAGATGCACATGTTTATAAGGAATGACTAAATTACTGCTATACGAATATTGACAAGGATAAAAAGCATGCTATCATCTTCAGTAATCCTTTAATTAAGGCTATTGAGCCGATTGTATTCAACATCTCCTACTATCAGCGAGAAAATAATTATGAATAGATCTCACACAGCCACTGAAGTCAAATTTGACATTTAGAGCTGCTGCTTCGGTGCTGGCAATATTGAATATTGCACGGGAAACAGCGAGGGAGGCTTGACGTTGATCGTGTGTGAATGATTCTAGGAAAGCACGAAACACACAGGGTTTTCTGCAGTAGAAGACATGACATTAATGAGTGCAGCACGCATATTTCACAGATATTCATGTTTCCAGTTTAAAACTCGAAGCTACATGATCCTTCATGCTACTAGTGGTCTCTAACCCCTTGGGGACGACAGCTTGTACAGAAGCCAAGCACATGGCACATTCAGAGACAACTGGCTGGCCACAACCCCAGAAAATATGCTAATCTTTACACTCAAGTTAAGGTTATATTGCCCACAAATTGCTCTGTCCCATAAACATACATGTATATTATGACATGTCAAATGAAGAAATTTGTTATTTTGGTGTAAGATGTACTGGGCTTCTGTACAAGCTCGTCGGTCCCCAAAGGGCTAAATATGGTACGTAAAATGAGCCCTGAAAAATGGCAGTTCAAATGATAATAAAGTGCTCTTAAAAGTGAAAATCAAAAAGCAACCTTCTCCAGATTTTCCCCATAGACTACTGAGTATAGATTTTGTACTTTAATTCATACGTGGTTTATAAGTATATATTATGCTAGCGACAGCATAACTGTCTGAAGTTTATATAAGCTGGTATGTTTTAACTGTTTTTGTATTGTCCATTGAACACTATCATATAGTCATATAGAGTTGACCATTTATAAATGGGGCTTCCACAATGTTAGTTTGGTGTCTTTAGATGTTTAAGAAATCAGGAGACTAGAAGAGCACAAAAAAAATAGATAGGCCTAACACTTAATGAAAATAAATAGCCAATGGCTGCCTATTTTACCAACCACCCAGAAGCTTCTGTCTTAAAGATCTGAAATTGTAAAAAAATTGAAATTGACAGAGTAACATTTGGCTTCATAGCAACAAGATGACACATAAAATGTCAGTTTCATCATATACCAATATATACAATATACCAATATACAATGTCATGTAATGACTTAACCAAAACAATCTGGGTTACTAATAAATTTCAGTTAGATCATATATACTGGCATTATTTTAAAAATCCCACAAACACAACTACACTTGATTAGACTAAAATTTATGTTTGTATATTAGATTTAATAATTAATGAATGCACACAAACAGGATGAGCAACAATGGAACATTGAATGAAAGACCTTTAGAGCTAATTTGCTTTGTTGTAAAAACATATCAGAGTCTGCTATAAAAGTCGTTCACTATTGTGTTATTTGCCTACCATTTTCACAGAAAGGTCACAGGTATACATCAAACTAGTGGCTTGGTATACAGAATAGAACTTGTCTGTAGATCAGAGTTTCATTTCATATTTTCTTCTCTGGAAATTCAGGAATCAACATGGGTTTTTTTATGTTCATTGTTACATGTATGTGAAATCATGCACGTATACAGTTAGTTCAAGTCAAACTCATAGCATGCTAGTATTTGAAGTTGTTGCATGAAATCATTGAAGATGGACTGTTCCATGATTTTATTTTTATTCTCTATTGTATGGTTTATCTGAATGGTGATATATCAGTTGATGGCTGATAGTTTTAGGTTGATGCACATTGAATCATATATCAAAGATAAATTATTAAATAAATAAAAAAACCACTACCATCTATATATGATTTTAAACCAAGATACCACCATATCGGTATAACGCCCCTTATTAAAAACTGTCTCTATTTGCACACACTTAATCCAGGGCTGCCGACTCTTGTGCATTGAGCGCAGGGGACTCATGCATTTGGCTCGGCCCTTTCTCAACGCAAATATTGTTTGATTTCTCATGGCATTTCTATTGATATTATGCATTTGGGCCCTTCAGTTATATCACTGGCTTATAGGAGTCTTACACAAATTGATTCACTGAGATTGGCAACTCTGTTAATCAAGAGGAAAATTCTTAAATTAAACAGGAAACAAAATAATTAACCCATTGCCTACGAGATTATAAAATCCATAGAGTTAATGCAGGATACATCCAGTTCCCGTAGCCAACAGGTTAAGATGAATTGTATGGTGACACTAACTATTTTATCAATTGACAGCTCACAAAGCATAATGTTGGTAACACTAACGTCTGGATGAACACCAACCTAATTTATTGAATTATTCAAATAGCTTATCACCTAATGTACATGTATCACTTAATGCAAAGGCTACCCACCTTTACTGTGAAAAAGCATGAATGCATCCTATTGCGGAGTAAAAAAATCTTTGATGTATATATCAGTTAATATGTTTTCTCTAATAACTAACCTGGGAATACACTGTAACTGGGCCTCTCAGTCTACAGATCAGATTTGCATACATATAACACCATAATACCAGACACGATAACTACGCGGTAGTCACAGGGCATATGACACGCATCAATGAATTAATAAAAAGAAATTCCACAGAAATTGAATAACGGCAATCTGGGTGTAAATATATGGCATAAATGCATTATATTGTCGTTTGTATCATTGCACTGAACGTGCTCAGTGTTAATTCGGAAACGTGCATTTAATGGGTCGTGCACTCATTGATAAAATATATCGGAAGAAACACATTTATATTATTATTGTTATGCATCATTATAGTTTAATACATCCTGCTATAGGCAGCTTAAAATGGGTCACACTTTCATTATAATTGACTGATGCAGTATATTTTTGAACAAACTTAGATAAGTTTTATGAAAAGCATAATCAAAACTTCTTTCGAAATATATTCAGAATTTCATAGGTATACACTCATTCAATGCACCATCTTGCAGTAAAATATCAACACTGCAGTTCAATTGAACTGATTCAATTTTAGTTTTGTTCACATTTCTTAACTGAAAATTTCAATAGTGGATTGATTCAATTCGATCAATCAATCCCTTTCCCACTGGACAGGCCAAATTCTAAGAATAAAAATAAAGCGTAACACAAAATATGTCTACCCAGTTTCGCATGTAAAGATAGAACTTGCTCAAAAATCTTAACATTGGCTCGAAAAGGTCATTGGCCCCTGCCAGTGGCCTTTGACCTTTCAATGACTTTAGCTCTCTATGAAACATCCACCACCACAAGTTTGGACAAATGGGCGCAAAGTTATGACCATTAAACAGAAACTTGCTAAAAGGTTAACATTGGGCTCAAAAAGGTCATTGACCTCTGCTGGTGACCTTTGACCTTTAGGTGACCTTCACATACTAAATTTGAAAGTCTGTATGATCAATCTTCTACGTTTGACTGAAATTGAGCATTTAGCTCAGAGTTATTAAGTTTTTGAGTGGAACGGACAGACGGACAGATGCCAACGTGATCCCTTAGTCTTCTTCCACCTTGGTGGGCTAGACAAAAAATGATAGGAATCAATAAAACAAAATCTAAAACAAGTCTGATTATTTCAACGAAGTCACCACCGCCTGCTTGACTGGTTCCTTTAATTGACTGCGCCAACAAACACCGCCAACTGCTGGAGGTGCTGTTGATTTTGTCAATATGCATGATCATATTAACGTTTCTAGCCTGCCTTGCAGAGCCACAAAATGTCAGATTCCCCATGTCTGATGTAATGCACTTGGACTATGGCTCTTGGCGTTTATATGACAGAGAATTAATAAAAGCTATGACCATATGCTGTTATGGCTTTTGGTCATTACCAAAGTTTACAGATTTAGGTGACAAGTGCTGCTGCATACATAAATGTGGGGAGTGTGTGACGTGTGGTGTGTGTGTGTGCGCGTGCGTGTCTGTGTGTGTGTGTCTGTGTCTATGTGTGCTGTGTGTGTGTCTGTGTCTATGTGTGCTGTGTGTGTGTGCTGTACTGTGTGTGTGTTTATTTGTATGTGTTTATGTGTGTGTATATATGTGTGTGTATGTTGTATGTGTGTATGTGTGTATGTGTGTGTGTATGTTTGTGCTGTGTGTGTGTCTATGTGTGTAGTTAGTGTGTATTATGTGTGTGTGTATGTTTATCTGTATGTGTGTTTGTTTGTGTATGTGTATGTGATGCAAGTGTGTTTGTATGTCTGTTTGTGTGTGTGTGTGTTCACGTGAGCAGTATCCAAACTCATCTGCAATCACTCCACCCCATTCCCCACACCTACAGGTAGGAGCAGATTAATACAATTATATATATGCGTGTGTGTGTGTGTGTGTGTGTGGTCGTGTTTAATGTTTATGGTCTGTGACACTATGTTTCTGTCTGTCTGTAGCGTGTATGAGAGTATGGCTGAATAACTAGCTGTACTAACAGCCCTTGGTTACAGCCATTACACATTTCAAAATTGGCTATTCAGTTGATGTGATACCCCTATATGAACATGTTAACTTGTTAAAACTGAAACTGGAATATGCCTACCTTAACATTCATAATAAGCACCTTAGTCATGCGAACCCACGTACAGAAGTATCTTAGCAAACTGTTGAATATTGCTTAAAATACACAGCATGAAACGATTCAAATACAAAATTGAAGTAAAATATCCACGTCATGTCATGTGCATTCATATT
>JZLH01S0457524.1:1164-11814 GCA_001188425.1 Eucidaris tribuloides | reverse complement strand
TATAATAGATTCTGAATGTCTTTAGTTTTTTTATTAATTAATGAAAATCTCGTGGGAACACCCCAAAATTTTACATTATATGCTCTAAAGGGTTGAAAAGGCTTTAAGGTTACATGTGTTATACCTCATCTGAAAGAGCAGACGCAGCGTCTTTCAGATGAGGTATTACTCATATAACATTTTTTAACCCTTTGGATGCTGTAATGTAAAATATGGTCAAAAATGTCAGGGGCTCCCCAACATTTTTTCATATAATAATTAATTAAAAAAAAAATCAAAGACAAAAAAAGTTTATATGAGTTATACCTCATCTGAAAGAGCCGAGTCTGCTCTTTCAGATGAGGTATACACATGTAACCTTAAATCCTTTTTAAGCCTTATAGATGCTATAATGTAAAATTTTGGGGTGTTCACACGAGATTTTTCATTAAATAATTAAAAAAAACTACAGACATTCTGAATCTATTATTGCAGGGTTATGACTTTGGGGGATAAAGTTTCAAATAACAAAAAATCCCCAAAACTAAACTTGGCTTTGATTATTCATTTTCAGGCAAGTAAATTTTTATTCTATTCGGGCAAGTAAAAATCTGAAGGTGATGATTTCCCTTGCTTATAGAACAACTAGGAAAGAGTTACTGTGGAACCCTGCTGTATTGTATCTAAATATTTATTACAGTTTTGAATAAACTTAGTTAACCTGCAATCATTCATAAAAGCAATGTGTACACATATTTTGTTAAAAGAACAGCAGATAAATGACATAACTTGTATACAGTGTCTCTAATAAGCATGCATAGAGAGAAAGGTTTGGTACTTTTTGTTGTTATCCACTTTAAATCTCTGCTGTCAGTCACCGCAATTATTCACCAATGTTCCTGTCAGAGACATATCTCACAATACTATACTGTTCTGTACATAGAGTCCGCGTTAATATTTTCATGGTGGTGTCAATTACAATGTAAGTGCACATGCCACAATATTAACACGCTGGTCCGTCATGAGTACTGTAAACATAGAAATATTTTACAGTTTTTATATTTTCACACATTTCGGCTTGCGTTTGCCGATGTTTGCGCGCAAAAAATAAAAACTACAACAAATAATTCTTGCCAAAGCTAATCGTTAGTTTTTTTGTAAAATGTACTATCTAGTGTTTGGACAGTGTGTGCATGCATGCCTAGCTACTGAGGTAGCTTGTGCCATGTGTTGTGTGGTAACATGCCCTACTTCAGTAGCCCACGAAATTGAAAACACGCCAATTTCACCAAAATTAATCAGGGCGAAATATCCACTTTTATGTCTGCCCGTAAATATAGTTTAAGTGCATGCTTAACATTAAAATTACAGTTTTAACAATATACCCTAAAATGTACCTCATATTGAAATTTGCATGGCTTGCAATGTTTGATCTGAAACTGATTAGTTGTAATAAGAAAAAACATTTGCTTCAAGTAATTTGACTACATGTATTTTGTCAAAAAAAAAAATTGTAAACAGTGTATGTCGGTTTTTATAGAAATCCGTGATGATAGATGGAATTTTGGACCCTCATTGGCTTTAATGGCTTTTTGCAAATTGCCTGACCTTTTGGAGGAGTTTGATTGAACATTAGTGTGAGATGCCAGAAATGAAGTTCACACATTCTGTGATGTTTTATGATGTGTGATATAATGTCACGGAGATTTTGCTGGAAGCTTAATGTAAGGTAAAATTCAGCCCGGGGGAAGTTCAAGCTTTGAAGAGTAAATTTGAAAAATTCAAAAATTTTTGTTATTTTTTTTTTCTTTCTTCTGTTCCTATGCTGCATTTATGTACTGTATCTTTACTGGTGTTTAGTATGAACTTGACTAGAAATGATCATTTAGTGTAATAATTGGAATCAGGGCAGAAAATAATTTTTAAGTTTTCGGGGCTACTTTCAAGCCTAATGTAGTGATTTTAGTATGTTATTACATTGGACCCTATGAGGAAAATGTGAGGGCTGTTCAGGGGGGCTATTTTTTTATTTTGGGGGCTAAATCACCAACAGCCCCTGGTGATTTCCTATGTTGATTGGAATTCTTTTGGATTCATAATGAATATAAATGTACGGTGAGGCATCATGTATCTAGACAAAACTTATTTTGTTGACTGTTGAGTGTATTATTATAACAGATTTATTACTAGTTGCCTTCAAGATGACTAAACATGTAATTGAGTAATTTTACAATACTGGGAGGGGAAGTGTGACATCAGACTGAAAATATAAATTCCTTTATAAAATGCTATGAACACACTGAGTAATCAATAACATTCATAGAGATCGCATATAACAGAGGAGACAGTTACAAACAGTCTTGAACGATATGAACATAATTTCAATTTTTCTTACATATGGGTTTCTATTGGCCATTTTATGAATTATGCTTGGTTGTCCACCATAACAAATGTTCCATGAGTTAGAGAATTAGCTTATTTTCTTCCTGCAAAATTCAACACCTCCAAGTTTTAGTTTGTGGTTACTTATGACTATATCTGCAGTTAAACATGGCTGTGTTCATTTCTTTCTTCGTGAATTTCTCTACAGTCTGTACTCTGAAAATGCATGGAACATTTGTTACACAGTGTTCAAAAGTGGCACCAAAATGAAATGGCTGCCACAGTTTTAAAAATCTTATATTTGGATTGATTTTATTCATCTGTTTTATAGACTTTGTGCTATAGATTTCTGTATATGATAAATTTGATTGCAGATGATAAAATTAACAGAACTATTACCCGTGTGAAAAACGCCGGCGGAACACGTGTTACGATGGACACCAAAATTCTCCCTAATTTCAAGTACCCAGAATCTATTATTGTTTTAGTAGATTTTGAAAGCAATTTGCATTGTTATTGTTTATTCCGGGAATTCTTTAAATTGAAGAAGTTTTACTAAGTTATCTCATTGCTAGGTCCATATTCTAGCTCTGCTGTGGAACATTTGTTACCAGAAAACAAGGTGGACACAAAAGTACACGCGGTTCACTTTTGGAAAATCTGAAATTTGAAACCTTTAGTTAGCAATATATGTGGCATTTTTTTGCTATTCCTGCATACCTGGATGGTAGAAACATATTAACAACAGATGAGAAAAAAAATATATTTGAAAATATGTAACAAGTTGCACCAGATGTATACCCTGTTTGAGCATGTCACCATTTTGGTGTCCTCAAATTGGCTATTTTTCAGATAAAAGCTTGTAAAATGAAAACGACTCTGTCTTTAGGCCTAATTTTATCTATACTATCTCTACATCATGGGATAAGGATCCATAAAAAAATAGCACATTTGGACCTTTATATATTTGAAATATGACATGTTCAAAACTCTGTTGGAAAATCTCTCCACTATCATAAAAATACTCAAAATTATGAATGCACATGACATGACGTGGATATTTTACTTCAATTTTGTATTTGAATCGTTTCATGCTGTGGTATTTTAAGCAATATTCAACAGTTTGCTAAGATACTTCTGTAGTGGGTTCGCATGACTAAGGTGCTTATTATGAATGTAAGGTAGGCATATTCCAGTTTCAGTTTTAACAAGTTAACATGTTCATATAGGGGTATCACATCAACTGAATAGCCAAATTTGAAATGTGTAATGGCTGTAACCAAGGGTGTTAGTACAGCTAGTTATTCAGCCATACTCTCATACACGCTACAGACAGACAGAAACATAGTGTCACAGACCATAAACATTAAACACGACCACACACACACACACACACACACGCATATATATAATTGTATTAATCTGCTCCTACCTGTAGGTGTGGGGGAATGGGGTGGAGTGATTGCAGATGAGTTTGGATACTGCTCACGTGAACACACACACACACAAACAGACATACAAACACACTTGCATCACATACACATACACAAACAAACACACATACAGATAAACATACACACACACATAATACACACTAACATACACACATAGACACACACACAGCACAAACATACACACACACATACACACATACACACATACACACATACACACACATATATACACACACATAAACACATACAAATAAACACACACACAGTACAGACACACACACACAGCACACATAGACACAGACACACACACAGCACACAGACACACACACAGCACACATAGACACAGACACACACACACAGACACGCACGCGCACACACACACACACACGTCACACACTCCCCACATTTATGTATGCAGCAGCACTTGTCACCTAAATCCTGTAAACTTTGGTAATGACCAAAAAGCCATAACAGCATATGGTCATAGCTTTTATAATTCTCTGTCATATAAACGCCAAGAGCCATAGTCCAAGTGCATTACATCAGACATGGGGAATCTGACATTTGTGTGCTCTGCCAAGGGCAGGCTAGAAACGTAATATGATCATGCATATTGACAAAATCAACAGCACCTCCAGCAGTTGGCGGTGTTTGTTGGCACAGTCAATTAAAGGAACCAGTCAAGCAGGGGTGGTGACTTCGTTGAAATAATCAGACTTGTTTTAGATTTTGTTTTATTGATTCCTATCATTTTTTGTCTAGCCCACCAAGGTGGAAGAAGACTAAGGGATCACGTTGGCATCTGTCCGTCTGTCCGTTCCACTCACAAAACTTGAATAACTCTGAGCTAAATGCTCCAATTTCAGTCAAACGTAGAAGATTGATCATACAGACTTTCAAATTTAGTATGTGAAGGTCACCTAAAGGTCAAAGGTCACCAGCAGAGGTCAATGACCTTTTTGAGCCCAATGTTAACCTTTTAGCAAGTTTCTGTTTATGGTCAATAACTTTGCGCCCATTTGTCCAAACTTGGGTGGTGGATGTTTCATAGAGAGCTAAAGGTCATTGAAAGGTCAAAGGCCACTGGCAGGGGCCAATGACCTTTTCGAGCCCAATGTTAAGATTTTTGAGCAAGTTTCTATCTTTACATGCGAAACTGGGTGAGACATATTTTGTGTATCGCTTTATTTTTATTCTTAGAATTTGGCCTGTCCAGTGGGAAAGGGATTGATTTGATCGAATTTGAATCAATCCACTATTGAAATTTTCAGTTTAAGAAATGTGAACAAAACTAAAATTGAATCAGTTCAATTGAACTGCAGTGTTGATATTTTACTGCAAAGATGGTGCATTGAATGAGTGTATACCTATGATAATTCTGAATATATTTCGAAAGAAGCTTTTGATATGCTTTTCATAAAACTTAATCTAAGTTTGTTCAAAATATACTGCATCAGTCATATTATAATGAAAGTGTGACCCATTTTAAGTGCCCTATAGCAGGATGTATTAAATATAATGATGCATAACAATAATAATATAAATGTGTTCTTTCCGATATATTTTATCAATGAGTGCACAGACCCATTAAATGCACATTTCCGAATTAACACTGAGCACGTTCAGTGCAATGATACAAACGACATATAATGCATTATGCCATATATTTACACCCAGATTGCCGTTATTCAATTTCCTGTGGAATTTCTTTTATTAATTCCATTGATGCGTGTCATATGCCCTGTGACTACCGGTAGTTATCTGTCTGGTATATGGTGTTATATGTATGCAAATCTGATCTGTAGACTGAGAGGCCCAGTTACAGTGTATTCCCAGTTAGTGTTATTAGAGAAAACATATTAATGATATATACATCAAAGATTTTTTTACTCCGCAATAGGATGCATTCATGCTTTTTCACAGTAAAGGTGGGTAGCCTTTGCATTAAGTGATACATGTACATGTAGGTGATAAGCTATTTGAATAATTCAATAAATTAGGTTGGTGTTCATCCAGACGTAGTGGTTACCACATTATGCTTTGTGAGCTCTTGTCAAAAATGTTTAGTGTCACCATACAATTCATCTTAACCTGTTGGCTACGGGAACTGGATGTATCCTGCATTAACTCTATGGGATTTTTATAATCTCGTAGGCAATGGGTTAATTATTTTGTTTCCTGTTTAATTAAGAATTTTCCTCTGATTAACAGAGTTGCCAATCTCAGTGAATCAATTTGTGTAAGACTCCTATAAGCCAGTGATATAACTGAAGGGCCCAAATGCATAATATCAATAGAAATGCATGAGAAATCAAACAATATTTGCGTGAGAAAGGGCCAAAATGCATGAGTCCCGCGCTCAATGCACAAGAGTCGGCAGCCCTGGATTAAGTGTGCAAATAGAGACAGTTTTTAATAAGGGGCGTTATACCGATATGGTGGTATCTTGGTTTAAAAATCATATATAGATGTAGTGGTATTTTTATTTATTTAATAATTTATCTTTGATATATGATTCAATGTGGCATCAACCTAAAACTATCAGCCATCAACTGATATATCACCATTCAGATAAACCATGACAATAGAGAATAAAAATAAAATCATGGAACAGTCCATCTTCAATGATTTCAATGCAACAACTTCAAATACTAGCATGCTATGAGTTTGACTTGAACTAAACTGTATACGTGCATGATTTCACATACATGTAACAATGAACTAAAAAACCCGATGTTGATTCCTGAATTTCCAGAGAAGAAAAATATGAAATGAAACTCTGATCTACGACAAGTTCTATTCCTGTATACCAAGCACTAGTTTGATGTATACCTGTGACCTTTCTGTGAAAATGGTAGGCAAAATAACACAATAGTGAACGACCTTTATAGCAGACTCTGATATGTTTTTACAACAAAGCAAATTAGCTCTAAAGGTCTTTCATTCAATGTTCCATTGTTGCTCATCCTGTTTGTGTGCATTCATTAATTATTAAATCTAATATACAAACATAAATTTAGTCTAATCAAGTGGTAGTTGTGTTTTGGTGGGATTTTAAAATAATGCAGTTATATGATCTAACTGAAATTTATTAGTAACCCCAGATTTGTTTTGGTTAAGTCATTACATGACATTGTATATTGGTATATTGTATATATTGGTATATGATGAAACTGACATTTTTATGTGTCATCTTGTTGCTATGAAGCCAAATGTTACTCTGTCCAATTCCAATTTTTTTTTACAATTTCAGATCTTTAAGACAAAGCTTCTGGTGGTTGGTAAAATAGGCAGCCATGGCTATTTTATTTCATTAAGTGTTAGGCCAGTCCTATTTTTTTTTGTGCTCTTCTAGTCTCCTGATTTCTTAAACATCTAAAGACACCAAACTAACATTGTGGAAGCCCCATTTATAAATGGTCAAACTCTATATGACCTATATGATAGTGTTCAAATGGACAAATACAAAAACAGTTAAAACATACCAGCTTATAAAACTTCAGACAGTTATGCTGTCGCTAGCATAATATATACTTATAAACCACGTATGAATTAAAGTACAAAAATCCTATTACTCAGTAGTCTATGGGGAAAATCTGGAAAGGTTGCTTTTTGATTTTCACTTTTTAAGAGCACTTTATTATCATTTTGAACTGCCATTTTTCAGGGCTTCATTTTACGACCATATTAGCCCTTTGGGGACGACGAGCTTGTACAGAAGCCCAGTACATCTTACACCAAATAACAAATTTCTTCATTTAGACATGTCATAATATACATGTATGTTTAATGGGACAGAGCAATTTGTGGGCAATATAACCTTAACTTGAGTGTAAAGATTAGCATATTTTCTGGGGGTTGTGGCAGCCAGTTGTCTCTGAATGTGCCATGTGCTTGGCTTCTGTACAAGCCTGTCGTCCCCAAGGGGTTAGAGACACTAGTAGCATGAAGGATCATGTAGCTTCGAGTTTTAAACTGGAAACATGAATATCTGTGAAATATGCGGTGCTGTCACCTCATTAATGTCATGTCTTCTACTGCAGAAAAACCCCTGTTGTGTTCGTGCTTTCCTAGAATCATTCACACACGATCAACGTCAAGCCTCCCTCGCTGTTTCCCGTGCAATATTCAATATTGCCCAGCACCGAGCAGCAGCTCTAAATGTCAAATTTGACTTCAGTGGCTGTGAGATCTATTCATAATTATTTTCTCGCTGATAGTAGGAGATGTTGAATACAATCGGCTCAATAGCCTTAATTAAAGGGATTACTTGAAGATGATAGCATGCTTTTTACTCCTGTCAATATTCGTATAGCAGTAATTTAGTCATTCCTTATAAACATGTGCATCTTTTTACTTCATGAAGCTGCATGTTGAAATTAAGATTTCACACACATAGTAGATCTGAGATCTCATTACTTGCTTTCAAATGAAAATGAAAATTTTTCTGTACTTCTGTAAATGTGGCAGCGTACACTGAAAATCGTTAAATTCATGATAGGTAAACAGAAATATGAAGATAATTATGTGTAAATTTCACATTGATTTGATATTTGTGATTTTCACTGATGTATCCCTTACTACTGAAAAGGTATGAATATTTATGCACTCAGTAAAGGGGTTTGTTGAAAAAAACGTGGGAAATGATGGAGATACTGTTCTGATAATGATTTTGCAAGAACAGAATATCACAATTAAAAGTTCGGTTACTAAGAACATTCTGTGAAATGTAAGCTATGCTTTAGTTTTATCCAATTGCTTCACTGACTGAAAATTTCAACCACTAGTGAAATTATATGTCAAGTGTAGATTTTCAGAAAAATCTTAACAATACACAATGTGTATCTAGGCATTTATATTATTTTATGACATTGCGCCATGGATTTTAAATGAAAAAAATATTGTGATATTTTCAATCAAACGCACAACATTGAGTAAGTGATTTTCCAGGAGAAGAAGATTTGCATACATTCTATATTTCTATCGTGGTAATGACTCATAGATCCATTTCACCTGTATCGACCAACAGTTATTAGTGCGTCTAATTAACCGAGAGTGATTTTTGCATCTGACAGATAGATAATTGCTTGCTCGTGTGTTCAGTAATACAGTATGAGCTGTCCTACATCACACCAATTGTCTTTTCTTCCCTGCTGCGAAGCGATCAAGAGAAAAAAAAATGAAAAAAGTCGAATCATCAGCAGCAGTCCTCCTCCAACAAATATGTCCATTTCATCCATGATTGATTGCGATGATGTGGTATAGACAGGCAAACCACCTGTTTTATTAACCCACTTGCCCCTGAAATTCAAAGTGACAGTATGCATGTACTGAGGAAACTGAATTCCATTTTAAAGACATTGTATAACAATGTTTCCTGCTCTACATTATTCTCCATGTTACCGGTACCTCAGATAAGGAAAAATAAAGCCCTGAAAAAATTACAATTCGAAACGATCATTATGTGCTTTAAGAAGTGATAAATCATTGAGTGACCATTTTAGTTTGTCCCCGTAGACTGCTGTGTTGTAAAATTTTTGTCAACTGACAATAATTCATGTGTTGATTTTTATCTGTACTTAAGTATTTTACAAGTGACAGCATAACTGTCTGAAGTGTTTGTGTTCTAGGGTGTTTATTTGTCCATTCAAACACTGTCAGATATGTCAGTTAGCAAAATTCGACAATTTTTGAAACGGGTCTTCCACAGTGTTATATAGCGTCTTTAATGCCAGTGTATAACTTTGGTCCATTTGACAAAGTTTTTATCATCCAAACGTAAGAAAACAATATGGGATGTCCCCCCAAAATGTTAAGAATGACATACAGTGTATTGTTATTTTAAAGATCACCAAGCAGGTATGCATATCAGATGGAAAAGTTACTTGGTAACTTAAAAGTCAAATTTGATCATACTATGAGCATTTGAGTTTCAGGTGGATGGTCAGAGGGGGAGGGGGAGACCAAAGAAGACGTGGAAGATGCAAGTGGTGGAGGAGAATAGGACGGTTGGACTGAGGGAGGAGGATGCGCCGAGTAGGGTGAAGTGAAGGGAGGGGATGAGAGCAATTTCTGTGAGTGCGAGGTAAATCCGGCCACCCCTGTAGACGGGGAATAAACCAGATTTAAAACCTGGATTACTACTACTATTATGAACCTGTTTTATGTCTTATGCAGTGGGTGATGGCATACCCATTGAATACGCCTATAGTACATGTACATGTTTATATATGTAGAAGAAAATTTCCCCCAAATGGAAGCATGTAATAATTTGCCTGTTTCAGGACATTAATATTCGTCTATCCACCAGCTAGGAGAAACAAGAGCATTTCATCATATACACAAACTATAAACTGCCTCAGGCTGATAGGTCGAGAAAAATGTTCAGTTAGGTTTCAAAAGGTAGTATGGGAAAATTTTGCTGTACTTGATGATTTTGTGTGTTTACTGTTGTTATGAATGAATCCCATTTACATGTAAAATGCATCTCCAATAACATGCTTTCTGCATAGAATAGGAAATCATTGGTAATTTCTACAAATGTCCAACTAAAAATGAAATAGAATTATGTGTTTGCCCATACTCTTTCATACTTGGAAGTTTTAGTAGCTGATATTTAAAAGAAAGCTGTCTATGGGCACAAGAAATGTGAATTTAGAGAAGAATGACCTACATAACTGCTGCCATTATGACTGAATGAAAGGTTGATATTCCTGCCTATGAATGCATACATATATGCCTGGCTCAGTCAAACCTTCAATAGCCTAATTTTGTGCTCGTTGATTGCAGTGAAAGCATAAATTTCATTTTTGTCTCGCCTGCGTAGCGGAGCGAG
>JZLH01S0457512.1:153502-166842 GCA_001188425.1 Eucidaris tribuloides | reverse complement strand
GTAGTTAATGAATGCTATCATGCCAGTCACCTCAGAATCAATAAATTTAATTAGAGCCTCTCAGTTCAGTATTTCATTACAGCTGTTAATGACCGTAGTATATTGATTTCATCATAATCAGAGAGATTCATGCCTTATGAAAACGTCAAATATGTCATTGATATGACAGGTTTAACCAAATTAATAGCTCTGACACCTGCAAACAGTGATATTGAATTACAACACAAGGTCATCAGTTCCCTAGCATATGTAACCTGTCACCACGATACCCTGATAAAGTCACACATCTTATGACACAAAAACATAGAACAAACAATACTTTGGATGGAAATATAAATATTCAAACTTTTGCAACACGTGAAGGTCAAAAACCTGTTGATTTTTTAGGACACTTTCACTCGTATACTTGATATCATAATTACGATGTTGGCACCGTCCTTACTTTTGCGTGGTGTGACTTTATCAGGTGTTGTTGTGATGGGTCACACATGTTCCTGGCAGAAGGGCCTTAATACTGAATTGTCCCTAACTTCAAAACCATTGGCTCTTTTCACATGAAATCAAAGTAATGTGATATTTGTAGATCCTTCTGTCAGTCTTTTAAGTAAAAATATCAAATAAGGTAATAGTTCGCAAATTAGAGAAAATTAATTGTTAAGGCCCTTCTGCCAGGAACATATGCTAGGGCCCTTCTGTCCGACAACTGATGAGGTAGTATGTGAGAATTTGTACAGTGATGTAAGTCAGTGTAGACACCTGTTAAAGGTATTGGCTAACATTTACCACAATTAAAAAAGTCTGAGCTACATGATTCCCCATGCTTCCATTGTCTTTGACAAGGTCTAAAAATGACGCCCTGAAAAAATTGTATTTCAAAATGATTATTTAGTACTTCAAAAAAATGAAAATCGTAAGTTGATCGGATTCACCTGCCCATTTTCTTCCATAGACTTACTGTGTGTACACCTAGGCTATTTAAACTCGCCCTGAGTTTTAATTGTTTATTCATGCATAACTTGCCCTTGGCAGTGTAACTTTCCAAACTTTTTATTCTATGGTGTTTATTTGTCCATATGAACACTACTATGTAGTTCAGACATCAACATTTGACATTTTTTTAAATTGAAGCTCCACAATGTTAGCCTATCACTTTAAAATTTGCATTAGTTATGATTTCACAAATAGTTACAACACTATATTAATGAAATGTACATTGTCATACTTTATCCTTTTACATAACTGTTTTCTGCATCATGCATGCAAACAAAGCTCGTACTAGTCAGTGGTCACTGTTCAAGTTTAAATGCTGCTAGTATTCAATAAATCTAATTTGATCTTATGGTGCATTGACCCTTTGTGTGCCATGTTAAAATTTTGTCAAATTTGTACAACTGAAATATACAGTTATGATATAATTTGATTCCTCTGTAAGGGTGGTTCTAAACTACAACAAAAATGTGTGAATTTGTTTGTGTTGCCATCAAACTTGATAGATATATATTTCTTTCTTTCTATCCAGTACTCCAGCCCCAGGCTTCTTCAATGATGATGATATTCCTGACTTCATGGTGGTCTACAACTATGGGCCTGGATATCCACTCTACTATTATGTCAATGTGAGTAACATTTTGATTAATTATTATCCAGAACATTGCCACCTTGGGCAGATAGTTCTGGGCAATTCCACAGGTTGGTGGACAAACCACGCACTATATAAATTGGCTTTATCTCAGCTCATGTTACATTTTATTGGTTTGATTGGCTATGATTTATGAACAAACAATGGGGGTCATCATTTCTACCCCAAATTTTGCTTCTGTAACGCTGCCTTCTAGGAGAATTGGCAACCATACACAATTTGCCACATGTGGGACTAGGCCCGACATATTGTGAATAAATCTAAGTTATATGAAAAACTATCATTGTTTCTCCATTTTTTTCCATGAAATAGTGTAAAGCATGTAATATTGCAATTATATTTGCTTTTCCAATAAAAATCTATTTACGTGAAGATAACTCAGAAAATATGTCGTCGGACAAAATGTAACATGAGTAACCGATGTTCTTGTATTTTATGCAAAAATAGGGTAACCCACTACATTTTGCATATAGTCAGTGTGTGACTCTCTATCAGAGTGCTTTGAAAAGGATACAACTCTTTTGAATGAGAGCTCCACATGAAGAAATTTTTCAATTAAGTCCTGTTCATATTTTATGCATGTCCAAATTCTGTAACGTGAGTAACCGAGACAATCCAATGTTTTTTATGAAGTTCAGTTTACTTTCTTAAATTTTTATTTTGTACATATTAGAAGCAAGATGTATGCTGTGTGATGCCATAAAAACTTTAAGCTATCTACCATTAATAATATTACAAGAGATCAACAAATGAATCAAATTGCCTTCAAATGTAACGTGAGTAACCATGGAATTGCCCTTCTAACCAAAGCCTCTTAAGGCAGTATTTATTTGTATACTATGCTCATCATGGAAAAGTGAGTATTATTGTTCTCCCCCACCCCCTGCCTCTGTTATCAATCTTATGGCATTTACACCAATACATAGGACTTCCCATTATTTCTTGGGGGGGGGTTTCTGCAAATAACAGCAACATTATTTTCATAGTAAATTAATATGGCATAGAGGGACAGGGTACATACAGACTTCAATTTTCTGTGGCAGATCATGTTGCCACGAATGAAGAATTAACGTCAATGTCAGTAATTTCATCAAAGAACTTTTAATCTGTGTGGAAGCAAACTTTTATCACAGTAACTTTGATATTGCCAAGGGATCCACCACCCAAAACTTTGATTTTTTTGCCTCCCCAACGAAGTTGCCGGAGGCATCATGTTTTCGGGTTGTCCGTCCGTCCGTCCGTCCGTTACCGGATCTCGTTACCGCGCTAACTTAAGAACCCCCAATCGGATTTTGATGTAACTAGGATCAAGTATGTACTATGGGGCAACGATGAACTGATTAGATTTTGGAGCTGAAAGGTCAAAGGTCAAAGGTCACGGGGCCCAAAATATGTCTGATTTGGGCTCTTTACTGCGATAACTTGAGAACAGCTAATCAGATTTTCTTGTAACTTGTGTGAGGTATGTATTATGAGGCACCAATGAACTGATTAGATTTTGGAGTTGAAGGTCTCATAGGTGTCATAGATGTCAGATTTGGGCTCATTACCATGTTAACTTAAGAATGGCGAGTATGCTTTTGATGTTACTTGGGTGAAGTATGTATTATAAGGTACCAATGAACTGACCCGATTTCAGGGTTAAAAGGTCGAAGGTCGAAGGTCACCATGCTCCATACTTTAGTGTCTTTACCACGATTACATGAGAACGGCTTATCAGATATTGATGTAACTTGGGTGAAGTATGTATTATGGGGCATAGATGAGATTTCAGGGTTGAACGGTCAAAGGTCACGGTGCCCCGTACATTTAAATTTTGGAATTGGACGGGGGTGCGGAGGCATACCCCATCGGCTGCACGCAGCCGAATTGCTCTAGTTAATTCATAACATACCACTGAAATGACAGCTTTATGGACATTATATGAATTGTGTGGTGCGTATTTGCAACTTCAGCATGTGAAGAGTTAAACTTCTGAAACCTGTGATTCCAAAATACCAGTGTTGTGTCTGAGACCACAGGTTTCGAGACTAAGGCCGCCCCAAAACATAACCTTTCCATAGGGTTTGTACAGGTGACTCGGACCGAGACCGAGACTAAGGCGGCCCCAAAACACAACCTTTCCATAGGGTTTGTACAGGTGACTTGGACCGAGACCGAGGCCTCCCCAAAACACAACCTTTCCATAGGGTTTGTACAGGTGACTTGTACAGGTGACTTGGACCGAGACCGGGGCCGCCCCAAAACACAATCTTTCCATAGGGTTTGTACAGGTGACTTGGACCAAGACCGAGGCCACCCCAAAACATAGCTTTTCCATAGGGTTTGTACAGGTGACTTGGACCGAGACCGAGGCCACCCCAAAACATAACCTTTCCATAGGGTTTGTACAGGAGGCTCGGACCGAGACTGGGACCACCCAGAATTAGCCCTGAGGCAGGCCTCAGATACAACACTGGAAAAGACATAACTTTTGACAATAACTGTGAGATATTGGTTTATTATGTTGAATGCAACCAAATGAGCTGAAACCTGTGATTTTGTTAATTCTTTACACGCTGAATTTACTCTGAGGGGATGATAATGACAGTGTTCTTTTCATATTTTTCTTTGAATTTTGCTTTCCGTATTACGGTACTGAAAATGGTAATTTTTCGTAGATGTTTTGTAAGCACACTAGCCATTTTGTAGTGTCTCCTGTGCAAAGGGGAAGGAGAAAAATAATTACGATTGTTCAATTTGATTGTATGATTTTGCACATGTGCAACATTAATGTGCAAAGGTTTAATCACTACGCTTACCTGATGTGCCATATCTGCATACATATTTTCATTAAAATGCAATTAATTTTGATTTCAAGGGATAAATAGTCTTTTCTGTATAAAATAATGAAATTGTGTCATTATTTAACTACTAGTATTACTGTGATGGACTTCTGAAATTGATGTCATATGGCATGTTTAACATTCAACTAGAGGGTATAAATTCTTTTCAGTTGATCCCTTTCTGTAAATTCCATCAATTAATACAATCAAACCTGTCTTAGTGGTCAATTCTCTATAGCAGCCAACCTGTTTATAGTATACAAATATATACTGATATGAGAGTCTCTGGTTGAAACTATGACGAGCCCGAGGTTACGTGGACTGTACTATTTTCTCGAGGGGTGCAGCCCCGAGGGAAAATAGTTAACAGTCAACGTAACCGAGGGCGTCATAGTTTCAAACAGAGACTCTCAGCATAGGATATATTTGTTTTATATTCGTCATCGAATAACAGGGAAATTACACACACACAAAAAAAGGAAAATGAAATGTATTTACGGTAACCCCTACGAGTAAGTGTGTGTCGCATGGCATACAGGTATGCGATATTTTTACTTGCAGTACGGATAGGGATGCAATTCCATTAACGTATACTCTATTTAGTCGAGTATCAATTTCATAAACCTATAAAACACTAATTTAATCCTCATTCTTATTTTAACTATAATCCTAACTCAAATTTGACGAACTTAACCCAGTGTTAATCTTAAACTTTGCCAAACATCTGTACGGGCGTGCACGCTATAATGTCTTTCACACGCACAGAAAAAAATAGCATTCGGTACACGTGTTTTTACACACGATTCATTCGGCTTTTGAATTAAGCTCAAATCGCGATCCCGCTGTCGAGAGTATCATAGTACTTTACTATTGTACTCTCCGAGAGTACAATAGTACTGTACTATTGTACTCTCTGACTACTATAGTACTTTCAGAACGATTGTCTCCCAGACTCACAGAATAGTGTGTTTATTTTTCATCATGTGACATACTTTTGACCAACCAGAATTTAAGAAACTTACATTGAGGGATATAATAACCACTGAAATAATTCCCCCTGAAGGCAAATTAGGTGTTTAAGAACCTGTCTATAGACAGGTTTCACTATACAATTAAAGTTGAAGTGTACATTTACCTGTTTTAGAGGTTGTTGTATGTTACAGATGACTGGAAATTGACATTTTTGGCATTTTAATCACATGGATCATCACACCGAGTACATTTGCTATTTAATGAAAAGAATTCTGTATTGTTATGCTATGTTTGTATGTTTGTACTACTGTACAACACATGACTATGTGTAATCACTGAAATGCATCATGGCTTTTGAAAACCTGATCTGCAACGGACCATTACACTTGCGTTTGAGTTCTTGTATAAGGACGTGCTACCAATTACATGTAATTTGGCGTGTAGACAAGACGCACTAAGTTCTTTCTTAAACCCCCCACAGAGCATATGAATGAATTTTAACCTTGTACTGGATTATGCTGACTCAGTGCTATTCAATTGGCAAAGTATATATTCTTCTCATTTGATTAAGTTGGCCTGAATTTAGTCTTATTCATTTCACATTTGTTCTTGTTCATTTTACTGAGACTGTATCTGTACATTGCTTTCAATAAATCATAAATCATTATGCTCAGCTGATGTGAATTCATGTAAATGGTTTACTTTAGACTTGTGACATACAGTGTACATGCACCTGCTGACTGTTCCTATTAAATAGGAATATTCCTATTTTTGGGAAAAGAAAAGAGCAATTTTGACCTATTTGTTCCTCTTTTTGTTCAAATTTGTCTGTAGTAATGTATAGGAAATTCGGGAATGTTCCTATTTTTTAAATTTTTAAGATAATTTGTTCCTATTTCTTGGCTTTCAGGGTTGGCAGGTATATGTTGTGATCGAAGACGTATCAGTGATTTTGAATAAATCCATGTGAAAGGGATTGTATGTTATAAAGGGCATAATAGCATTATAACCTCAATAGATTGTACAAATAGGATTAAATTTCTTGCTGACGTGTTCTCATGGATTGTTCGTACTAGTCATTACATAAAGGCACTTGAAAATGTAAATTATTCACTTTTAGATCATGGTGTTTATAAACATATTAATTTACCAACATGTAACATGGATCAGTGCATTTGAGTTATGGTTTTAGTATTAAAGGTGTTATTGCCACCATGTCAATGCAGATGGGGCACAGTGCACCATTTTGACCTGTTACAGAGCATATGAATACAACTTTACATACAGGATTGTGTGTTTTTTCATGCTGCTTAAAGGTTAGTGACGTGATTGGGAACACATGAAAATGCCTCAAGAACCAAATGAGTTAAAACATATACCAATATTACACCAGCTGGAGTGGATCTCCCAGCTGAAATGATTTGTCTCTAATTTGTTTACTTAAGGAGAATCAAGCCTCAACTCATTTGCATTTTAATTCTATCAGGGCACAATAAAAATAGGACCCATAGAGATCCACACAGCAGGTTTGCCTGCCACAAGTTATATTGATATTATTTATTTTAGAATGAGTCAACGTTTGGCTACAAGATTTTCACAGGAGAATCCTTGCATAGTTTACTTGATTCTAGAGTAGTTTCAGTCCAAGTTGAGGACTACCCCTAATCATGTCATTCACCTTTAAAGTCCAAGTACAGTTTTGATCATTCACACAACTTTTTTCATCAATCTTCCACAAGTATTTCTACTGTCACACCAGACAGTACAAAACAACCTCAAACCTCCTGTAAATTATTCATAATGACAAAATGTGATGTTTAAATTATCACACGACAGGTAGTATTCCTACATGTACATGTATGCCAGACAGGTCAAGGGCCCCCATTGGTTTTATTTTTCATAAATTTCAAAATATGTCAGCTTTTCAGAGCGTCATAATGGGGCATTAATAGGATAATATACCAGGTAGGTCTATCTAAACAACATGATAGCAAAAATGTAATTTTTTATAATTTACCAAACTACACTTGAGCTTTAAAGGTAAATGACATGATTGGGGTAGTCCTCAGCTTGGGCTGAAACTACTCCAGAATCAAGTAAACTATGCAAGGATTCTCCTGTGAAAATCTTGTAGTCAAACGTTGACTCATTCTTAAATAACTAATGTCAATATACCTCATGGCAGGCAAACCTGCTGTGTGGCTCTCTATGGGTCCTATTTTTATCGTGCCCCCGATAGAATTAAAATAGTAGTATGTTCCTGCTTGATTCTCCTCAAGTAAAAAAATTAGAGACAAATCCTTCCAGCTGGGAGATCCACTCCACCTGGTGTATAGTTGGTATATATTTCAACTCATTTTGTTCTTGAGGCATTTTGAAGTGTTCCCAATCATGTCACTAACCTTTAAATTATGTGAATTACATACATGTAGATATCTACTTGCATAACACTAATTATAAATTGGGGAAGAAATATGATACATTCTTTGACAAGGTTTATGTTTGGGCATACTTGAATTTCCATTCAGAATAATAAATTACGGCAGTGCTTTGAACGTTGAGGCCCATATGAAATATGTTGAGCCTGAGAATGATAAAAAATCCATTTGAAATGGACAACAGCAGTTGTAAACAACCATGACATGACAAATATCTATGAACGAAGTAAATAACAGATCGACACAGCCCAGTGACTACTTATTGTGGGAAAGAGTTCAGCGGTGATTTATGTTGGTACAGTGTATTTGACAATAATAGAGAATTTGAACCGTGAAAAAGTATGCCCATATATCTGGCCATATGGAACTTATTGTGCTCTGAAATGCCATAATAATTATAACTTACTTGTGTAGATTTTTTGGTTCAATATCAAATCATATACAGTTCGTGTAAATAGTGCATTACTCTTGATGCATAAAAAGGATTTTGTTTGATACTTTTTTGGATTGTATCACAAATGGGGCCTCTCTATAATTAATTTAACATACATACTGATCCTGTACCAGCATTAAGCTGAAAGCTTATGCATAAAAGATACTCCAATTGCATACAGTACTTGGAAATATATTTACATTATAAACATATATTTACATTTTGTAAACATATTGTGTAATGAATTAGCTGAGCTTGATTGAGCTGTCTGTAAGCATATGTCATCTGTAAACAATAATATACCAGATGAGTACATTCTGTCTTGCTTTGGCTTAAGAGAGCAAATAAGGAAAGGGTAAATCGTAGAAAATTAAATGAGCAACTTGCTTGTGTCATTTACATTGGCAGCAGTGTAATTCCATGGCATTTTGGCTTAATTTTTTTTTTTAAAAGAATGATGATTTTTTTCCCCCAAATTTTGCCTGGGGGTACAACATGTGTAGGATTTTTAAAAACATTTCAGTGATTTGTGATTTGCTTCCTTTTGCCAAATTTAACAGCATTCCATTCAGCTAAATATGAATGCACAACAATAACAACAACAACTTACTTTTGTGCCTCCACACCTGAGTAGTGTTGGATGCATTATGCTTTGTGTTGCCTACGAGGTGTGACAAAAATGAAACGAGACTGTGACAGCCACGCCCATGAACCAATGCCAATCAACTCACCGCTCATGTCACTGTGTTGTCCAACATCTCATCAACATTCTGCTATAATATTGTTCACCTATCTCGCTCTGTGCCCCTTCTTCGGGGTGTTAAGTGGCACGCCCCAACTACGCTCCGTCACGATATGAAAGGTTGCACAAGCATGGAGCGGGGAGTAAATCTGGCTCCCGGTTCAGTTGGGAGGCGGGCCCAACCAAGCGTCTCAAGTTTCTCTTTGAGGTTTATGGGGAAAATGCAATGTTGCGGGCGGGATTTTCTCCTGGAGAAGTTAAAGATACCAGCTGAGCACCTGCCCAACTGACTCAGGAACTTCAGATTGATTCCCCGCTCCACTTCTCGTATCGTGATGGGGCGAAGCAGGGGCGTGCCACTAAACAGCCTTAGGAAGGGACACAGAGTGAGATAGGTGAACAGTATTATAGCAGGATGTTGATTAGATGTTGGGCAACGCAGTGACATGGGCAGTGGGTCGACTGACATTGTGTCATGGGTGTGGTTGTCACAGTCTCGTTTCTGTTTTGTCACACCTCGTATAATGAGAGTCTCTCCAACTTTGGTAATTAATACAGTTACACGGCTGTTCATGCCATAGATTAGATTTTAGACAAATGTTACAATGATAAGTATTCCCAATTTGCCAGCGATATTAGGAAATCAGTTTCATCCTTATCAGCAACGTTTAATTCACATTGTGTTTAAGTGGTGCAATGATAAAAATTATGAATGAAGACAACATGGCAGGAGTAGAAGTGCTGGCCATGGTCACATGTCTCCTTCGTAGAACACAGATGGAGCATTTCATTTAAGTCTTTTGAACACTTTACCATGTATTTTATACAAAATGTGTAATAAAAAGCCCTTGATGATGTTACACATGTTCTTCCTCCCGAGGTCACCATCTTAGATGGCCGGAATAGAAAACCTCTCCTCAGTCTATAATCAGCTCAGGTTTGATTGAAAACTTAGCATCATTTATACAAGTGGTACCACAGGTTTTGTTTGTGTCACTGTTTTTTTAATGATTTTGGAAAAAAAAACACTAGTTTTGATGACTTCTTTTATCCTCTTTAGGTCATCCAGCTTAGACAGCCAAAATGGATAACCTCTCCCCTAGAAGTCTGCAATCAGCTTGGGTTTGATTACAAACATGGCAACAGTCACCAGGTGTACCACGGTTTTGTTTTGTCAAACTGCTTTTCAATGATTAAAAAACAGTAGTTTTGATGATGTTATATGTCTTTTTATTCTGTTTAGGTCACCATCTTAGATGGCCAGAATGGGCAACCTCTTCTCCAGAAGTCCATCATCAGCTCTGGTTCCATCTCAACCTCCCCTTTGACTGTCAGCACTGAGGGTTATGGCAATGATGCCTTCCTGTACTGGAAACTAGATTGTGAGGGCCACGAGGGAGACATGACTGAATTCCAGTTTGCTGAAGGTAAATGTCTGCCCTGGTCAGCATTAAAGGCATACATGTAATTTGACAATGACCACAGACCCACAATAGTTTTTCACTATGGCAATGCGGTTATTGCGTTTTCTATGTATCATATTGAATGAACTGTTGACGATCTAACAGAAGGTACTCAGAAATGTCAATTATTTCTTTTGTTGGACCCACCAATTTATTATTTTTTTTCAAATATCTAAACACATTGAAAATAGATTTATTTTGCTGTGACATACATTTCCCATAGACCTTGAGATGAGATATTTCATGTCTAGTCTTCAGTAGTTAAAAAGAAAAATAAATACTTTGATATTCATTCCACCAAAAAGTTTTATTAAGATTTTTAGTAAGGCTGTGAACATCACATGTGATTTCACTGGTTGTGTGGCAGAAGGGCCCTAGCGTATGTTCCTGGCAGAATGGCATTAACACCAAATTGTCTGTAACTTGAAAACCATTGGCTCTTTTCACATAAAATGAAAGTAGTGTGATATGTTTAGATCCTTCTGTCGGTCTGTTAAGTGCAAATATTAAATAAGGCAATATATCTCAAATAAGAGAAAATTTACTGTTAAAACCCTTCTGCCAGGAACATAATGTATGCTAGGGCCCTTCTCCCAGACAACCAACGATTTCCAGAAATCAATGGGTTAATCACATAAAACTGATGTTTGGATTTGTCATATTTCCCTTTCACAGAGTCGGAAGCAGCTGGCAATGGAGAGTTGAGTCGTACAGACTTTTGTCGACAGCGATTCAAAACGTCCACTTACTCCACATTCAACATTCTGAATCAACACATGCAAACTCCTGGTCAGGAAGTCTACAGCTCAAGTAAGTAAAATGTCATTTGGAATTAGTATGTAGACACTATTTAGTTATGGTTCAACTACTACAGTTGTAACTTCCAGTAGTAATAGTCCTGAAATCACATCAACTACTGCATAATATTACTACTGGTACTACATGTACTACTACGACAAGGACAACCATTACTAGTTCTGCTATTGGTAAACTACTTCTACTATACTATTTAAATACTTTATTATTACTTACTACTGCTAGTTCTACTACAACTCCCCCCTCCTGCTATTACTGTTCTACTGCTACTCCTACTACTATTCGTAGTGATGACAATTTTCTCACATACACCAAACATGTATCTGCCTGTTAACAAATCTGTAGAATATTTTGGAGGGTTCTCAAAGTGAAACCATTTGTCCCTTACTTTTTGAAAAATAAGTACTTTTACTTTGTACAAGATCTTGTGCCAATAAATTTTGGATCATCTATTAAGAAAGGTAAGAAGGTAAGGTAAGAATGGAGGGGGTACAACTACTCTATGTGTTGCTTTCTTCCCCCCCCCCCACACACACACATATGGTACCAACAATAAGCAAATAGAGAACATATTCTTAACCCATTGGAGACGATTTGATTTCACTATAACACACATTTCCCACAGACCCCAAAACAAGTTAATTCATACTTAGGTCTCCAACAGGATAAAAAAACAATGTGCAATGTGTTTCTATTTCAGAGAGACAATATGCTGTTGAACACCAGTACAAAGTCAATGCCACAGCCCTTGCCAATGAGTTCCTCAAGAAGTATCCCGAAGTCATTGATAAAGTCCTGGAAGACCAGAAGAAGAGAGAGGAGGAGGAAGATGGGGAGGTGGAACATCATAAGATGGCGGACCACAGCAAACTAGATGGGCATCATATCTCAGAGGAACAGGTGAATATGTCTGATATGTGTAAGGCAGATGAATACCAGACCTGCCAACAGTCCCTATTTTGTAGGGACTGTCCCTGTTTTTATGCCTCCGCCCCGTAAGGGAGCCGGAGGCATTATGTTTTCGGCTTGTCCGTCCGTAGGTCCGTAAGTCTGTACATCCGTGCGTCCGTGCATCCGCACTTTCTTGTGAACAAGATTACTGAAGTATCGCTCGAGGGATTTTAATGATACTTGGACCAAGGATGGACCATTAGGCAAGGATGAATTGATTAGATTTTGGGACAAATCCGCCAAGGGGCAAAGGTCAATGAACTTTGTCCTAAAATGCCATTTTCTGCCTATAACTCCAGCTAGGAGTGCTTACTGTTGATTTAATTTGGTGATTAAGTTCAAAGCCTAAAGACAAATATTTTGGTAGAGTCACAGGGGTCAAAGGTCAAGGTCAAGGGTCAAAGATCAATGAACTTGTTCCAAAATGCCATTTTCCGCCTGTAAGTTCAGTAAGGAGTGCTCACTGTTGTTGTAATTGGCAGTTAGATTCAAACCAAAAGACAAATATTTTGGTAGAGTCACAGGGGTCAAAGGTCAAGAGTCAAAGGTCAATGAACTTTGTACCAAAATGCCATTTTCTGCTTATAAGGTCAGTAAGGAGTGCTCACTGTTGTAATTTGGCAGTTAGGTTCAAAACGAAATGACAAATATTTTGGTAGAGTCACAGGGGTCAAAGGTCAAGGTCAAGGGTCAAAGGTCAATGAACTTTATCCCCAAATGTCATTTTCTGCCTATAACTTCAGTTACATATAGGAGTTCTAACTGGAGGCATACCCATTGACTGCGCGCAGTCGAACTTCTCTAGTTGTCATAAGAAAATGCACCTTTTACCCATTTGTTGAATGTGTCCCGATTTTTGGAAAATATTTGTGTATAGTAATGTGATATGTCTGAATGCCCTAGTTTTCAAATAATTTCATCCCATTTTGTCCCTCTTTCTTAGGTTTTAGGGTTGGCAGGTATAGAATATGCCAAGGAGCAAAATGCAAATAATTTACACATTTGCATGATTGCATATGCTTTTATCAAATTATAAAAAGTATTTGTCTTTGTTCTGTATA
>JZLH01S0457512.1:130772-145254 GCA_001188425.1 Eucidaris tribuloides | reverse complement strand
GAAAATATGTAAAAGTTTACGCACAACGCACGACGAACGACGGACGACGGACGAAAAGCGATCGCAATATCTCACTTGAGCCTTTTGCTCAGGTGAGCTAAAAACCTGTACAAATCAGACACAACATACCACTTTGAAAGAGTATGCAAATTTTAGTCACCCCTTTCTAATAAAGGTTACTTTTGCTTACTGAACATGATAAGGACTTATGTAAGCAAGTTACAGCTTAATTATTCAAGAGGTATTCATAAAATTGATGAACAAAATAGCACATCACTAAACTGTAGAAGAAAAATATTCATCAATTTGAATACATTATTGTAGTGGTCTAGATATATTGAAAAAATGCTTTGCAAACACGCAAATCCCCAAAGTTTGTGTAATCCATATTTTTTTTCCCATCTTACAGCTAAAAATTCAGACAAACCAACTCAGGAACCTCGAGAGTCAAATCCCCTGAACATCTATCCGTTCAACTTGGATGCCGGTGAGCTGACCGTCTATCGGCTGAGACTCACGTGTGATTGTGGTCTGGAGGAGGCACGCAGGACCAACCCCAAGGCCAGGTGCAGCCGAATCCTACCCCATCGGCAGCAGCAGTGGGGCNCCTACATGGGGACTATGGTAACAGCTTCTCTATCCCCAGACGAAGTAATCTAGATTAATGTTGAAATATAGGTAGAAAAAAATCGTCCCTTTCAAGGCCCACTGTTTAATGGCAGTCGACTAGTTTCACAATGGATGCAAATTTTATGCATACCTTTCTGATAGAGGTTGGTCTCAACAGCCTAAAAAACTTGCCAGACATAACAATGACTAATGTATGCAAGTTACATTTTGGTGTCAAATTTCAATGTGAAAATGGTCTTTCCAACCATTGTTGATTTTGAGTACTAGTCTTCACGTAGACATATAATTAATTTCAATTATCCCATGGACTAGGTGTACAAATTGTAAGAACAAAGTGGAATGCTTTTCTATTTAGGTTGCATATCAAAAAACATCACTGTCCCCATTTTTATTGTGTTAGCTAAAAGAGGGGGCTTTTCCTTTTTGCCTACACCATGGATATTTCAAAAGAACAAAGAGGTTAATGAAAACGTCATTGTTATTTACAGAAAGCTGTGACAGTTATTACATAACTTGCAGAAGAATGGGAAGTCATGATTGAAATTGACCTTTTCAAATTCTTTGAAAATGTTATGTTGGTTCATAAAGAAAATCATTGGTGATAAGTTGATATCAGAGCAAAGATTGAAAACCTCTAAAAATAATGGTGATAATAATGAGAATAATTGATAGTATCATGTTAGTTGATGTAACTCTCATTGGCGAATAGTTGATCTCCTCTTCAGAAATAATTAGACATTTCCAAACAATACTTATTTTACTAACAATTGATAGTATTATGTGGGTAGATAAGATGATCATTAGTAATAATGTTAGTTAGTTAAACCCGTCCTGCTCCATGGTGGAACATTGGGCAGTGCCATTTCAGTTGCCCTAGGCAACATGGCTGCACAAGACAGTTTGACTACTACAATGAGCAGGGGGGGGGGGAGGGGTGTTATTCCTCTGGTAGCCCCATGCATTAGTACATGTAATAAGATAATATTTAAGTAAGATATAGTAAATAATTCATTTTGTTTAGAAGTGATTACAGACATTTATGGTAATTGTGTTTATCATTTCATTATCCAAAACTTGCCATGAAAAAGCATGTGACTCTTTGTGAAACAGTCAAATAATTCCTTGCTTAGAATGAGTTGAATAGAAATATATGTCTCCACATTGTGTGATATGTATAGCACCCCTATTGTTTGGAATTGAGCCACACTGAAGTAGAGCAAAAGACACAAGTTGTATGACAGAATAAAATGACTCTATATTCTATTTTCCTGGTCAGAGTGTAAAAAATGTTCATTGACCTGTATTTAAGGGCCAATAGTTGAAAGTCATCAACTGAAGCAGTAGAAATTTGGATGGAAATTTATCACCTTGAAATTGACCAGCTGCATCTACAGTGAAGTACTATCTCACCATTACAATATTTATCCTTTCGGTTTTATTACAGAGTTCTATGTTGATAGAATATATTCTGATATGAATTGATACAAGCATTTTATTGTTCATTTGGTGATTAAAGGTAGGGATGTTTTCAATCAATCTACCCAACAGTATGTTATGATACACAATCAATGTTCCCTTCCCACAAGGTTCAAGGAACCTGTATTACAAATCTCATTATGGACTGACATGGAACTTACATTATCAGGTGAAGAGATAAATGCAGTTATGGAGAAATTAATGAGGTGAACACACGAGCGGAAATTGGAAAAAAAAATCAAACCTTACAAGCAATTATGGAAATAAATTAGTTTTCAAGGTCTTTACAAGTTTTCATCAATGAACTACATGTATTTACATTCCTGAACTGGTTGCCAAGTTTCCCACCATGCTTAGTGTATTAGCTGTTTTATAAATTGCAAGTACTACTACTACTTGATAATTACAAAGGATGACTTTGTATTTAAAAAGTTGTATGAACTACATGTATATATATTCCAATTCAGTTTTACTCTTTGGGTTCTTAGAGTTTCATCCACCTTTTAAACAGCAAAGCTGTATATTCTGATAACAGTACTAACAAAACAGAAATAAACAAATTCAGCACTGAAATGAACTACTTACAGACATGCCCAGGACATTCCTTGATTTGTCTTTGATAAACAGCATTAATATTTTGACATTCAAAGTATTTGATATGCGTATTACCTTGTATGGACTCGTGAATGCATAGAACAAATTTTAAAAATGTTCTTCTGAAAGTAATCAGATTGAAAGTTTCAGTTTATCTTATATGATGTGCCTAATCGATGTATTTAGAATTTATATTTTTATGTGTATTCAAACTGTATTCATGTATACTACAGTGCATTGTATTCCAGTCACTAGAAGTCTGTAAACTTCAAAGTTCAAACTACATAGTCTAGCCGTTGTCGTATAGTATTCAAAGTATTGTCACAAGCAGTATATAGTGTGTATTGCAAATAATTTTTTAATTTGATTAGCAGTGTTGGAGGTCTCGAGACTGGTCTTGGTCTCGAGACCGGTCTCGAGACCAGTATGGTCTTTCTTGGTCTCGGTCTCGGTCTCGAACCCTCTGGTCTTGGTCTTGGTCTTGGTCTCGGATTTTTTGGCCGAGACCAGCCCGAGACCAGCAACTAATATGATTTTACATAAAAATCTTTCTTGTTGCACATGTACAAACTGCAATTATGCAGCATGTATATAGGGTGTTTAAACATGCAGAGTGCTACACATATATAAGGACCAGCAAAACAGCAATGGTGGGTTATCTGACGCAATATATTCTGATCGTTCCTCCTATAACTGAACATGGAGGTAGACATAGTAAAGAACAAAAGTAAAAGTATGGAATGAACAAACAAACAGAGAAAAAAGTAACAGAAGAAAAAGTAACAAAGAAAGACGGAGAGAAAGAAAAACGGCCTGGAAGAATAGAGAGTCAATTGAAAGAAAGAATACATATAAGAAATAATAAAAGAAAGAAGACTAAAAATAAAAGAAAAACGGAAAAAGAAAGATTGACATCAAAATAGCAAGAAAAGAAATTTCAAACAGAGAGAAAGAAGGAAAATAGACATCATGAATGAAAGAAGAGAAAGAAGGAAAATAGAAGGATGGGGGGCCACTGTCATTACAAGGTCACCATGCGCGTAGTGAAAAACGATAAAACAGGGTTGTTTTTCACGTCGGGCGATGTACTCGCGTACATTGAAAGGGTACAATAATCGCCTAAAATCAGGAAAAAAAAGTTACTTTTAAGCAGAACGTACTATAGAAAGGATCTTTCAGTCTTGAATACTTGTTTAGGGTATTCTGACATCTGACAAGATAATTACTTACTTGTTAGGGTCTCCATTTTGAAAAGTCCCTATTACACTTGCATGTGTATCACCTTTGTAATGGACATCTGCCCCCACCCGCCCCCCCCCCCCCCCAGCGATAAGGAAGAAAGAAAAATACGATTGAGGAGAGAAGAGAAGAAAAGAAAAACAAAAGCAAGAATAAGGAAAAAGAAGGATAAAATGAGAAAAGAGAAGGAAGGGAGAACATGAAAGAGGTAGAATAAAAGGAAATGATTAAAATATAAAAAGGAAGAATTGAACGAAGAAGTACATTAAGAAAGAAAAGTAAATGAAAGAAAAAGAAGAAAATTAAAGATTGCTAACAGAAAGATAAGAAATGAAAGTAACACAAAGTAAGAAAAGTGGAAGAATGTAGAACAAAAGGAAATATGAATAAAAAAAATATAATGAAAAAAGAAGATAGGAGAAGGAAGGAAAAAAATGAATTTACGCCCTATATTAAGCTGGGGGGGGGTCAATGTGACCCCCCCCTACAAATTTCGCGACCACGCCACCCGCCAAAATTTTTTCACGGCGCGTCGCTCGCCACAACTTTTAGCTTTCAAGTCTTGTGCATCTTTAGACGGTTTCGCGAAAATGCGGAATACCGTTACACCGCGCCGATTTTATACATGCTTGTCAACAGACCCAATAATTGCTCATAACGGATTTGTGTAACAACCAATGGAAAATGTGTTCAGCCAAAAATCATAAGTATGATTATTTTTGTCTTTACTGATTGAAATGAATTAATTTTATGCTGTTTATAATTGCAAAAGTGTCCCCAACAAATTTCATCAAAAAAACAATAGAAAACAAAAGGTCGCAAAAAACAAAGAATAACATAATAAATTCACAAAACATAAAATACATAAGAAATTATATTCCAATTGCAAATGTTTTTTGTAGATATTTTAAAATGTAAAAGCATATTTTCCACAACAAAAATACCATTCTATCTCTAGCTATTGTAAGTGAGTATAGGCAAACCAGAATTCATACCACTTATTATCAATAATTAATTACTTAAAAAATAGAAAAATTAATTTTTTGAAAATTTTACTAATGCAGTTCGTGCAGTTTAATCGGCATCTATGCGCACGGCCAAATTTTTCGGCGCGATCGCCGCAAATCGGCGCCAGAGATCTTAGGGGGGGGGGTCAAATTGACGCCCCCCACCCAGTAAAAAACGGCCGGTCTGAAATAGCCCAGTTGTAAAATAGGGTTAATGAATAATGGGAAGAGAAGAAAAGAAGATAGACAGTGATAGAAAAAATAAAGGATGAAGTAAAGAAAAGGAGAATAGAAAGAAAGACATGGGAAAGAGGCAGAAAGAAAGAAAAAAATAAAGAATAAACGATTAAAGAATCAACAAAAGGTTAACAAATAAAAGAAGAAAAAAAGAGAAAAGGGTAGAATGAAATAAAAAAAAGACTGAATGAAAGAAATACAAATAGAAAGGAATAAAACAGAAAAAAGAAAGAAAAAGAATGTAGGCCTATTGTGAAAAAAGTTACTAGAAAAAAAGGATGAAAATAGAAATGTAAGAAAATAAGAAAATCAAGAATGAATAAAGAAAACCCATTAATGAATGAAAGAAATAAGATTATGAACAACACTTTACTTTCTTTATCTGATCTGTATTTCAGTAGTTCAGGCAAATGTGCTCACGGGAAAAAGTATTCTTTTCAATTTAAAATTGTTTCTCAGTCGTTTGTGCAATTTGTAGCTATCATTATTGACTCGTAGTCGTAGGCCTATTTTGCATTAAACTTTGGGGGGCGTTTTACATGTAAGTGACAAATGAAACAATGAAAATATAATTTTCATTTTTCTTCATAAACTTAATTTTGTTAAATTTTCAAAAATCCTATTACAGACTGATTGCCATGTGTAAGCAGTAGGCAGTTAATGCTGAGTAACAAAGTTGCGGTATCCTCAAAACATGCACAAATAAGTGTCAATTGAAACGCTGGTCTTGGTCTTGGTCTCGGACTTCTGGTCTTGGTCTCGGACCTCTTTTTCTTGGTCTTGATCTTGGTCTTGGTCTCGGATGGCCTGGTCTTGACTACAACACTGTTGATTAGAAACAAGAACTATTCTATTTCAGTTGATTCAAAAGTAGATAGAAATGCGTGTGTGATTAAAATTAGAACAACTGTACTCTAGTGAGGCATATTAGATTTAAAAAGTGTGATTTGTAAAGAAACTAATCAAAAGGTTCGGCTGACAAGATTTTTTAAAAACAATTTCATAAAATTTAAGGAATTAATGGAATGAGGAATTCAGGAAATATTGACAAATCAGTATAGTGACAACTTATAATCTTATAAACAATTGTAGTTTCAATGTTTGTGTGAGAAGAAGATGTGAGTATGTATTATTTAGTAACCGCTTTGGAAGTCTTTACTTTGCTCTGTACAAACGAAATGTATGTGTGTGGTCAATGTAAGTGCGGGTATATTAGGACAATTTTATTTTTCTGCTCGAAGGAAGCTGGTTTCTGCCAGGATAAAAATATGCCATGTACATGTGTATTCACAAACAAAATTGTTGAAAAAAAAGTTTTTAAATTTTTATTTCTGGTTTGTGCTCCCAGGCAAGTTGACATTCTTGGCATGTTTGTATTTAAAGCAAAATTTGCTGTTTTTGTTGATGTATGATTTTATAAATGAACATCTCATTTCAGGTATTATTTTAAATATATTTAAATGTATATTATGTTTTGTGTATATTTTTGTTCAGTAGTTTATCTTCTTGGTACAGGGTTTAACCGTAACACTGGTATTTGCGGTGAAACTAACTGAAATAACTACTTGAATTCTGCAAACTGCATATTTTGAAAAATTTATAGACTCATATTTTAGGTTGAAAAAAAGACCAGGGATTTGAGAATTTGTGTCATGTGGTATAAAATTTTAATGTGCTATTTTGGGGGTAAGGTCCTAACACCTGCACAAAAAATGGCAGAGGTGCTAATTTACGAATCCACCATTATAATAATGATTAATTAAACTTTAAACAATCAGAATTTTTGAACAATTCAGCCAAAATTGATAATATTTTCACAAGTTTCTTTCTATTATTATTCTGTTTTTTTTTCTGAATGCACATGATCTGGGTATCATTTCCCTTTAAAAAGCCCCCTGTACATCCACGGCCCCCACTGGCTTAACCACCTCTATTAAGAATTGACTGGTATACAGTGTGTCCCACCCAAAAAATCGTCCAATCGGGAGAAAATTATTTGAGGTAATTACTGTTCACAAAAAGTATGTATATGTGTATTTGGTATCATATGTGTATTTGGTATCATATTAAAGATTGGGTTATTGATTTGCAAGTCCATTACTTCCCTTCATTATCAATACCAAACGGTAGTTTAGTACTTACAAATGGTGTGTTGAAAGTCTGAGATCCATATGTCATGAATTTGTTGTTTTATGAGAAAAACTAATAACGACATGTTACCAGAATGTTGTTCTTTCTGTGAGTTTCAATTTTGCTCAAAATGCGAATCACGGTTACTGTGCACCGTAGCAAGAAGAGCAGAGCGCTCTGATTGGTCAATCGGCTATCCCCTGCGTGACCGTTGGCTAACGGCTGATCGGACCATTTTGGAATGGCACGTGCACGTTTGACGTCGCGGATTTTTTAAAATTTGCTCCTGAGCAAATGGAAAAAGGATGAAGTTTAACAGTCCAGATTTTAACCAAAACTCAATATTTTACCCCAAGTCTCTATGAGAGGTGTTTATTTATATTAATCTTCACATTGGATATGATTTCAGCTGTTTTGATTCATATAGATGTTTTTTGATGTGCAATTCAATAACCCAATCTTTAAAGCAGAATAAATTATCTTTCTGATAAAGTTAATCCCATTTAATTTACTTTCATGATGATCTACACATCACATTCATTTTAGGCCTTTGTCAAAGTTATGTACCCCTTTGTTCTACAAATGATAGGAAATCAGAAATGTACATCCTGAAAAATCAGCTAAATTGAATGAGTACACAATACTGATCACACTCTTCATTATGCTAAAATATCTTGATAACAAGATATTTTAGCATAATGAAAAGGGGAAAACCTCTTCTCCATACCACTTTCTTGGCTGCTGCTGCTGCTAGCTAAAACCCAAAATTCTAATATTCACTGTCTTTTAGTGGTTGGTTAACCTGTTCGATATAGCACTAATATCATCAACTCACCAAACAAGTTAACTCATTCCAAAATGTGACCTTAAAATCGTTGGTTGTCTGGCAAAAGGGCTCTAGCATATCTTCTTGGCAAAAGGGCATTATCAGAAAATTTTCCCTTATTTGAGAATTACTGCCTGTTTTGATATTTGCACTTCTCAGACTGACAAAAGGATCTTAAATATCATACTTCTTTGGTTTTCAAGTTACAGAAAATTTAGTGCTCGGGCCCTTCTGCCGGAGAACCAACAGAATATCATTTAAACTCTCACCGACATCTCCTAGGTGCATAAAAATGCTGAAAATTGCCAACTTTATATTTTTCTGTTACATGTAAACATATATGTAAACATTTATGTTCAAGAGGCTATGTTTATTTTGTATTCGTTTAGGATATTTATTTTGCAAAGGCAAGCAATTTATCAAATGTGACCACCTTTCTTACAATCTGCAACTAGGTCTAGTGTGTGCTATTTTATGTTCAAACCACCTTGTATATCAGCATCACATTTTGTTTCAAAGTGTAACTGTGAATCTTTCTTATTGCATTGGCAAGTTTCACAACCACCTACACCAATTGGCGACTCAAGTATAATGTACAACTCTTAAGCTATGAACACCTGATATTAATTTGTACAATATTGCACAATATTTGCATAAATTGTTACCTTTTTCTGGTGCTGTAGTTTTGATACTGAGGCTGACAATTTTTGTTGTGAATAGAATAGTTTTTGCAGAATATTATTTATATATTCCCTTTCTGGCTCACATTCGCTGAACTTCGCCATAGCCAAGACAAGTCCGTTATTTTTGATAGGGTGTCTTTCATATTCACATGTATTTGTGTTTAAGTGTGTGATACAATGTATGTGATGCCACCTCATTCGATTTGCAAGATGCCAAGAGAAAATTATCTATTTTGTTCATATTTTATGATGCACATTTGCTAAGTTTATTATTTGAATAATAAACTACACTGCACTTGCATAATTCATCTAGATGTTTTGCCCTACCGCATCAGCACTGCTCTACTGTACAAGTATTTTGAATTGCATATTTCCATGCAAGAGTGGGCTAGAAAATCAATGTATCATTCCTGAAGACCAAAAAAAAAATGAAAGTAAATTATTTCCACATGCTTTTTCTGATGCATGATGTCTCAGTAAATCGTTGGTATAGAACAAGAAAGGCTGTAATGCCAAACCTGTTGAGAACCAGAAGGGCGCCATCACTGTACAAAGTCAATGGAGTTAAAGGCCTTCTGGTTGACAATGTACATGTATTCTACGTTTAAGGTAAATGACATGACTGGGAGTGGTCCTTAACTTGAGTAAAAACTACTCTAGGATCAAGTAAACTGTGCAAGGATTGTACTGTAAAAACTTTGTAGTCTAAAGTTGACTTATTTTAAAATAATGTCCATCAGTATGCCTTGTAACAGAAAAATTTGTAGTGTAGCCTTCTATGGGGATTAATTTTATTATGTCCCGAGAAATTGAAACTGCTGGCCTGTTCATGCTTGATTCTCCGTAGGTAAACAAACTCAAGACAAATCCTTCCAGCTAGGAGATCCACTCCAGTAGGTGTACATTTAGTATATCTAGTTTGGTTCTAAATGCATTTTTTGTTTCTCCCAATCATGTCACTGAGCATTAATGCGTTTCTGGTTGACAATGTGTTTTGCTGTTCTGGTTCTACAGTGTGTCTCAAAAAAAAATTATGCAAGTGAAAACCGCCCTCTTTGGCAATGAGAAAATACCCTTGTGACATGATGCTTAAATCAACGTCAAGAGCGTAGTCTTAGCTTCAAATACCGTTAGTTTGGTTTAATTTGCTTTTAATCTTGAGATATGTTAATTTAAATAAGAAAGGGTAAAATCACAATTGTGCCACTTTTACTACAATCCCTTGTAAAAGTGACACAATTGTGATTCCACCCTTTTGTTGTTTAAAACATATCTCGAGATTAAAACAAGCAAATTGAACAGAACAAATGGCATATGAAAGCTAAGACTTTGCCCTTGACGTTGATGTAAGCATCATGTCACAAGAGTATTTTCTAATTGCCAGAGAGGGCAGTTTTTACTTGCACAATTTTTGGAGACATGCTGCAGCACGTCTCAAAAAATTGCTTAAGTAAAAAGCGCCCTATTCGACAGTTAGAAAATACTGCTGTGACACATGTTTAGGTCAACGTCAAGGACAAAGTCTTAGCTTTCAAATGCTGTTTGTTTTGTTCAATTTGCTTGTTTTGATCTGGAGATATCTTGTAAACAACGAAACGGTGGACTCTCGATTGCGTCACTTTTACGGGACGAGGGCCTGGTGCTATCATTACTGTAGTAAAAGTGGCACATTTGTGATTTTACCTTTTCGTTGTTAACTGAACATATCTCAGGATTAAAAGAAGCAACTTGAACACAACCAATGACATTTGAAACCTAAGACTATGCCCTTGATGGTGATGTCAGCATGACGTCACAAAAATGTTTTACTCATTGCCAAAGAGGGCGCTTTTGACTTGCACAATTATTTTTGAGACACACTGTATAACGATTAAATCAAAATGTTGGACTTTGTATAGACCTGCTCTATTTTGAGAAACATTGCTCCATCCTCCATAGCTGGGGGGCTTCCAAAAGTATAACAAAAGTTGAGTATCTTCATCTATGCATTTCTTTAGTTCAGGAACAGCAGTAAACCTGGGATATTGCATATCTATTGTTGTGCTCTGGAAGTCCCCAGCTATGGTGCATATCACACTCTCCTGGGCTGCCAAATTTCATTGATGCCTTTCAGTAATTGCATAGCTTAAAATCAGTAATTTTCCCATATTTTTAGTCGAAATCAGTAATGCTAACATAAATGTAGTAGCATTTTTATAAAATCAGTATATTTAAAGCAACTTTCAGTAGAAATTACTGAAAATCAGTACCACTTGGCACCTCTGCATTCTCAGAACCAAATAGCTCTATACATTATTGTACTTGTGTATTCACACATAATTCAGCACTGTATTGACAATTCATGGATTCACTTTATAAGTGCAAAATAATTTTGATAGCTAGCAGTTGAAATTTAAGAAGTAACTAGGGCAATAATAGTCCAAAATTTTGATTTTTGACAATGATTATCTGAACACATGACATCATACATTCGTAAAAGTACCAGTAAGTTGCCAAAAAAAAAAAATGTTTTCTTTTTTCAAAAATTAACATTATAGCCACTTTAACTCTCAGTTGGTATTTTCAAAATAGAGGCAAAATGTGGGGTGTTATATGTTAATTGAATATGACACTCCAGAAAATTTCTAGATATGTATTAAGTGTGGTGTTGGGGCAATATGCTTGTATGTATGATTTTGTAGCTACAAAAGAATAGGATCATGTTTATATTTTCAAGGTATTTGGGAAATGAAATTTTGTTGGATTTCAACTCGCTACTCAATTTCAATTAAAACTCAGAGAAAAAGCAATTCAATGAGATTATGTGATTGATTTGTAAATTTCTGGATTTATGTGAATAGATAATGGAAATATTCTGTGCACATTTATTGCAGTTGTGATATATTGATTTATGTGTTATAAATTTGTATAAAATGTATGATGGGCTAATCGGGTATATGGTAAATTAATGTATTTTTGGATAAATACAATTATGTATGAAACTATTGTGTGTTTGTTTCCTGTATTCAGTCCATGGTAAGTTTATTTTTAAGAATGAAATCATCATGGTTCGTATGCAAGATGTTTGTGTATGTGTATGTGTGTATGTATGTGTGTATGTGTGTGTGTGTATGTTTGCGTGTGTGTGGGTATATGTGTGTGTGTGTGTGTGTATGTGTGTATGTATGTGTGTATGTGTGTGTGTGTATGTTGTCGTGTGTGTGGGTGTATGTGTGTGTGTGTGTGTGTGTGTGTGTGTGTGTGTGTGGGTATGTGTGTGTGTGGGTATGTGTGTGTGTGTATGTGTGGATGTACTCTATGTATGTATGTATGTGTGTATAGGTGTTTGTGTGTGTTAGGGGGGAAGGGGGTCATATATTGGTGAAGTTGAAGAAGTGAAACAAAATAAATGAGATCTGATCACAAAAATACAATGAAACATATTTTATTTCATATTCAACATTTTAAAAAATACATACACATGATCGACAACTCATGAATCCCCACATTTGATACCAGTGACATAATTAAAAGCTCATAACCTTACGATATATTACATACTAGACATACTATTATTTCATGCTCATATTTATCATACAACCATGACCCGAAAAATGGGACCCAAGAATATCTACCCTGCAAATAAGTACATTACATTAGAAAAAGGAAGCACCATATTTCTTAAGTTAAAATACAAGTTCAGCACCAAATAGCAGCATATAGTTCGATCATGACACAATACAGTATGTATAAATACTGTTTTAAATTAAAAGTTGGACTGGTCCAAACTGCTGGTAAATTTTAGAAATGATAGAAACCTAAAAATGAGACATTAAATAAAAATACAATACCAAAGAAACATAAATAGTAATTTCAGAAAGTTAGAATGTTTCAATACTGAACATATTACAAAATAAATTATAATTCAGGTAGCCAAGAAATACTGATTTCAGAGATCAAAACAAAATATCGACTAGAAATGAGGATGTATCGTGCATGTTACTTGATACAAAACCATGTTGAATTACCAAAGCATGATTACATATGTGGGACAACACATTTATTAAGCTGGGCAAGTTACGGGGCAAAGCAGCATAACTGTCCCCTCTTCCTTGCTTCTGTACATGTACTGTACATCATATTCTTTCATAAATTAACAGAATCATAGTTACTAAATTTGATTGTCATATAATTTTTTTTTCTTTCCTTCAAGTATTTTGCTGTTAGAAAAACAATGATTAGCATACTAACAATATTGTTAAAACAAATAAAATATTTTGATCCTTAATTTGCAAAGTTTGTTTTTTATTGTTACTATATCTGAACTTTTGTACCAACATACAGTGTAAAACACAAATTGCATTTTGTACTTACACTAAAAATCTTTTAATTTTTGGAACACAGTCAAGATATCATACACATGATTGCCCAATGCGAGTCACAGTACATACACTTTCCTCAACGGTTATATTAATATACTTATTACTAAAAAATTTCACAAAACCTACAGGAACTATCTACATGCAAATTATAAACGATTCTGTAAATGGCATCAAAATAAAATAGATTTATTGAACTTAATCTTTATCTAACTGCTTAGTCTAATTCAATCGTTACTTCATTTACTTTCCTATATTGAAAAGTAGTAGTAATATATTTGTGCATTTGTTGATCTGTTCATATGAAACAAATGTTAAATGGGATGTTCACTATTTCTCTAACATTCAGATGTATTTCTATGTATTATAAAATATATTACTAATATCAGCATCACTAGTATCACACAGTTGTTAATTACATGATGTAATTTGAACAATAAGTTTTGACACAAAAACAAAATATTGAAGTATCATAACACAGCTACATGTAGTATTGAAATGTCCCCACACACATATTGCCAAGTTTATGATTGATAATATACATGTATTTATATATCCATTTACAAGAATGGGAAAGAAATCAGTTTATTCTTTTGTTATGTCATTTATTCAAAGGGGGACATACTACTATTCCCCCTCCACTTACGAAACGGCATAAATTCAGAGGAGACTGTACGTTTGTACATTAAATTTATTTACGTCAAGTGAAGATCACAGAAACAAATATTTGATAGGCATAGAAATACATAGAAATACCAACTGAAATTACTAAACTGATACCAGCATTCTTGGTCCAATTTATACCAAGTTTGGTCAAAATGGCTATTGAAATCAACAATAAGTAATGCCATTATAACAATAACAGAATTGCATAAAATGCACACTTGAATGAGTCAATTTAGCACCTAATTTTTATTGTAAACATACGTATCTGACATCTGCAGAAAAACATAAATGCTACAAATTTCTAACCAAAGTGTGTGTATGTATAAATTCTACATGTATATACATGATCTCTGACACAACACTATTTTTCGAGGTCATTGTTCTGAGGTTGAATTTGTGAAAACCATGCAGATGTTGTCACACTGTAAAATATCTAATTTTTCTTCAAAATTATTTTCTCAACACTTAGCCACTATAATCATAATTTAGTCACTACTGTAAAGGTTCATGTTTCTGGTTATCTTATTATAAACTTATCAACTTGCTCTAAATGACAAATCACTAACTTCCAAATTATGACTTTGCAAATTCCTGCAATTTTTTACAACTACACATACCCTTCTCATTCTAAAAAAA